>JBCNJP010001930.1:0-63000 GCA_039602395.1 Deinandra increscens subsp. villosa | reverse complement strand
GCGAACTTGTGACACCCGGTCGGGGGACGATGCATGGTCCTTCAGGTGACTCGCGTCCCATGCTACATGATACGTTCGGGGTCCTTATGTCTATGTAAGCAAACCCAACTGTTCATGCAAGTGTGGGCTGAAAATATTTTGGTTGGGAATGGGGGTTGGTAATATTTTGTCACTTCACGGAAGCCAAGATGGTACGTGTTTGTCAACTTCGCTCTAGTTACGCTGGACGTGCATGCGCGAGAGAGGTGAATGGAAGAAACAGACCTTAGTCCCTTAAAAATATATTTTTCATAATATAATAACCGAAACACAGGGTTGTTCCCATGCTGGTTCATGACGACGTGTCAAGTACGATGTACTGGCCTGAGAGGGGGTCCCGTAAGTAAGTGGCATTACACCACTTTATTTATTTTACTAGCAGCACAGTTCCTCGGGGTTCGTACTCCTCGCAGACGATCACCCGGGAGAGTAGTGATACAAGATTTGAGGCTGAGAGGCGGTCTAGTTGCCTGCTAGTGATTAATCTTAAGAACGCTTATAAATACTCGTTCAACCATCTTTAACCACTGGCACATTATCTCAACTAATATTAACTTCGATTTACATTTCTTAAAATACCATCTTATTAGTTTTTATTTTCTTTCTTATATAATTTCTTTTCTAAAACTTAACATTAGATTTGGCTAGATGATAACAGCGGGCTGAGTATCCAGAGCCCTCATTTTCTGTTGTGTCCTGAACGATCCCGATTCAACTTACCACTACTATACTGCTCCACAATGGGTGCACTTGCCCGTGTAATGTGGTGAAATAGTATTCGTCAAGTAAATCGTGTTTTTATAAATTTGAAAGCTTAAAGACTACTAAAAAGGTTTGAAAAAATATTGCCAAATTTTATAGACATCTCAGCACGCGTCAAATGTACTGTTGTTTCTAGACAATCCGGGAGGTGATAGAAATATTGGGTTGGTTAATTGCTTAGGATAACATTGTCTCGGGAGAGGGGTGCCCTAGGGATTTAGTTAACTTGCTATTTCGTGTCAATCATGGTAATTAGTGGTAGCTCATTCTGTCTTAAGGTGCCCGAGATTATTTCGGAGGCGATTAGGATTAGTTGAAGTGAGATGGATTCAAAAGGTGAACTTGTGTTCGAGCGTTAGAGTTCATTGTTAGGATGGACTTAAAAGGTGAACTAACCACCATCAGAATTGTCATAGCTGAGTGAAGTTTTTGATATTGATTAGAATTCCATGTCTAGATGGTATCTCTCTCGTATTTTGAGTTCATCTTAACTTTCTCAGCTTCCAGTTGTTAGTTGGTAAAGTAGTTAATTTAGTTAGTTTAAATTTCTATTCACCATCAAACCAATTTACTCAAAATTTTTCCATTCATTAAGTCCTTAGTTGAGTCTAGTTACATAGTGTGCCTAGGGTTCGATTCTGTTCTTCTGTAGCTATATTGCGTCCGATAGGTACACTTGCCTAGTGGGTTCGGTTTAGTTTTAGTTGTCTAGGTAAAGCTTAGTGTGTCTAAGTCTAGGATAAATTAGTTATTTTTAGGTATCGTTCCAAACACATGATTTTTGCCGAAGGTAAAAGGCTAGTAAGTGGTGATGGGGTAGTGTGTTGGGTCTAACGTAAGGGGCTGCTAGGTAGTGCTAGGGTAGTGTGTTGGGTTGAAGGGGGGTGGATATTGTAGGGTGATGTAGAGTCGTGAATTGAGGGGTAAGGGTCTGATCGATGATAAGAAATCATAAGTCAAAAGTAAGGATTTATTTTGAGAATATGGAAACAAAATTTCGTTGAATAAGATATGAAATGAGGATTTTCGAGTAGACATTTCGTAGCAATTGTATCGCCGATTGTTAGAGGGGTAATCGAGAAACACACAATGTGAGGAATAATTTTTAAGTCTGTTGATGTTTGAGGATGGATTCAAGGCGAAGCATAGGCAACCGAAGTTGCGGAGGTGAGTGTAAAAGGGGTGTTTATAGTAGATAGGTTGGTATGGAGAATTATTTTGTTTTGACAGATTGATTCCTTCATATTGATCCGAGAGATTGGATATGAGTTGTAAAACAAGACGTTGATTTGTGATCTGTTACCCATGTTGGCTAGTATCGGCTAGTACCTTTAGTTCTTGATAATATGAAGTAACTTTCGAGAACTAACGTTGGGTCCTCTTTCGTTACACTAATACAAACGTTAAGGACATTTTTCATAATTTTAAAACTCTAGGGGACCTCTTTCATTATTTGTATAAACCTCAGGGACCTCTGGTGTAATTTACTCAAACATAAATATACCATGCAAGATCTGAAATTATCGAAACATAGAACACAATAAATGGAAATACGAAATAATTATCGGAAGTTATTCTACTACTATAATTATAATGTAATACATAATTGAAACAAAGGGAACTAATTAACAAATCATGGTGACAATTTAATTACATTTTGATTAAACAAAAATAAAAAGAAAGAAAATCTGCATCAAGAGATGGGATGATCACATGATTGGAGTGGTCTGGTTCAATAACATCATCATCATCAAATGCATCCTGTTAGCCATGAAACTGTAACCACATACAATTGTAATTAGGTTAAACTTTTGACCAAACCATTGCAAAATCGCGGTCGCAAAGTGCAAAAATGGCCTTTTAGCTTGTGTATACAACTCCAGAACAAAACAACTTATAACAAGTTCGCATCGAGAGATTGATCTTACCAACCGCGATAAGACTGTTGTTGAGGAAGATGAAAATGCATGATTATTAGTTGATCATAAGTTGCTCTTGAGCATTAGCATGATCAGAAATGGGAGAATCATGGTGATGAGTTGCATTTGACCCATTTTCCATTTTCTTTTGCATGTTTTGTTGGTAATACATCTGCTTAAGCCTCTCTATTTCTCCTTTCAATGCCTCTTGATGAGCTGCTTTCATTTAAAAATATAATTGCCATCATTTTCAGTTTTTTTTTTAGAAATAATTCGAAAATCAACTTTTACAATATATGCATATTATTATATATATATATATATATATATATATATATATATATGTATATAAATATAAATATAATGCACACTAGCTAGTTGATATAGCAGCCTGGATATGTATATTAAATATTGGATATGGAATCAGAATTGTATCATGGAGTAACATGCAATGCATGACAATCTACATTAAATCGTTTATTTTATACTTTAAAGATATATATAAAGTAGAAAAGAAAATATATTATTAATTTAAAATACATGGCTCTTAATTATATATTTTTAAAAAATAATTTAGCTTTTCATTTTCTTAATTAAACTCAAAACATTGTTTTGATTTTGCTTTCTATATCACAAATTAAATGCACGGCAAAGATATATTCTTGATAAATATATCTTTCTCAAATATTTATTTATGTTTAAAAATGATAATAATGGAGATAAATATATATAGCACATACCATCTTTGAAAATTTTGTCCTGGGAGAGAGCTGCAATCCTTTGCTTAAGAACGCTATTATCCACATTTAGAACCAACCTTTGATGATCCAGATATGCTACCCTTGGGGACAACACTGATACTTCTGCCTACATTTTGTTATTATTGATAATTTAATAACTGGTCCCTTCCATTAAATTCTCACCTCACCAAATCCAATATCACCCAACCCTTAATTATGGTAAAATCAAACTTAAACAGTCGTTTTATTGTTTTCAAACACCTTCTTTTTTTTTTTCAAAACTGTTCAACCGTTGTTTTCGTCTAAAAAAACTTACAAAATCACATATCGGTTTGAAAAGTTTAAAATAATGAAATGGCGATTCAGTATATTATCAAATTATTTTTTTAAAGATGAGGATAGAATTTAGTAGTTGTGCATATACACAATATTTTAAATAACATAAATATATATATTATTTACATACTTGTAATGAATTGACACTGCGTTCAAGCTCTGATATATACTGCAATTTCCTCACTCGTGATCGTTGAGCAGATTGTCGATTCGCCAGGATTCTTTATCCAAATTAATTAATTTAATCAATTAATTCAGAAAAAAACAATTCAAATTATAAATTAATAGTTAAAATTACCTTTTTATCCTCTTGGGATCAAAAATCTTGTCACTTGAATTCTCCATAATCGTTGCATGGGGATTGAACAATGCTTCTGATTTCCACGAACTCTCTTCCTCCTCGATCTGCTGCTGCTCACTCAGACTATTATGATCCGACGGTGAAGACGGGTTCGAGCACGAGACCGTGGGACCCGTCCCGGTTTCATCATCAATGAACATGGACATGAACTGTTCCTCGTCGAACCGATCGAACCCAGTGGCGACGACA
This sequence comes from Deinandra increscens subsp. villosa, assembly GCA_039602395.1. Taxonomy (NCBI): domain Eukaryota; kingdom Viridiplantae; phylum Streptophyta; class Magnoliopsida; order Asterales; family Asteraceae; genus Deinandra; species Deinandra increscens. The sequence goes on along the minus strand of JBCNJP010001930.1, from coordinate 58,654 downwards.
CCATCGCCGCCACTGGCAGTTCTAGATCCCGATGATTTCCGGAAGTTTTCATCGGCCATCATCGGGATCTCAAGAAAGGCGGCGGAATCACTGACAGATCGGCGGTGGGTGCCGCGTTTGGTTGATGAGAAGTCGAGGAAATCGTCCACCCATGAGGGGTCCATTTGGGTGGCGGCCGTGGCGGTTGAGGGTGACGGTAAGTGATCGGCGGGTGGTGGTTTTTGGCCGTGGTTGAAGTTTTCCGGCCAGTTCTGTGGCACTTTTGGAGGGAGGTTTGCCATTTTCTTTCTAGCTAGCTTCACAATTGAAGGGCAAAGATAAGAGAGAAATAAAGGAGGCAATATGGCAGGATGCAATCTCTCTGGATATAATTATATATCCTGACAATAAAGGCTTCCCATGTGTACATCAGTGTATGTTTTTTCTAGTTATTATTTTTATATTATGGTTGGAATTTAACTATATTTTTTTCTGCACTTTTATTTAATTTTACGATACGGATAGAGTAATACTACGATTTAGTTTCGGATAAATATAGTATTCTACAATGTTATATCGATCTATATAAATACATATTCGTGTGTCATTTGACATATGGTAATGCTCTAATATCATATATTTACAAATTGTTATCGAAGAGGTAACAGATCCAAGCTTACCGTGTCATATACTTCATCCGAATATTCACGGGTTTTCTCATGCATATGCATTGTGAAGAGAACAAGGATGATCGGATAGTCCAACCACACCGGTGCTCTAATAGCTCTTCGGACCACCGTTTACGGAGTAAGTTTTTTAATCACCAGAATGAGGGGATTGCTTGACGATTTGCACACTAAATAAACCATTAAGGCGGTACAGGGAGAGAAGGGTCCCTGTAATGGCCCTTTGGCGTGAGAACCAGTAACTCGTATAGAGAGTGTGTGTGATTATGGAGAATAGAAAGTATTGTGTGAGAGCATGAAGAAGAAGGATACCTTTTGAGCTAGTATTTATAGAGTTTGCATTAGGGTTTGTGCACGTGAGGTGACGTCAGCGCATATTTATCACGGCGCGTGGACCGACATTCAGGTGAAAATATGAAAATATTCTCTTTATGTGGAGCAATCTGATTGGGTAAATCCCTCATGCAATTTGTTAGTTTGTTAGTTGTGGGTTCTTCTTCTAGAATTGACATTAAATAAGGGATGTGGGTGTGGTCCTCACATATCACACAGAGGATATGTGTGACTGACCCGATCCGCAAGAGATCCCAGCGGGTTGTTGTGAGTTTTGGGCCGATCTGTGGAGAGCCCAGAGATTAAAACGTGAACTTTGTCCGACCCGTGGAGGGCCCAGAGGATATAATTAATCTCTATTTTCTTTAAGTCTTTCCTAGTTCAATGTTGACTTGAAGTCAAGTGTAAGCGCTGGACTAAAGAGTGTAAAAGAAGTGTGTTGGTCCTTCACGCATGACTAACGTGGGAAAGCCTACGCGAGCAGGGTGGTTTTCGAATGCCTTAGTTTCAGCGAAGTGTGTCTTGCATGCAGGAGTAATTGTGTTCCTGTTGGGTCGTGGTTCGACACACTTTAACCTTATACAAGATGTTTTACTTAAGAGATTAACCAGGCGGCAACAAGTCAATCTAGACTCTCTGTTTTAGTTAATATAGTACCGAAAGCAATGTAAACAAGTAAGAACACACAATAATGCTCAACAATATATTGATATACTTGATGAAAATGGATGAGCGTGTGAAACAGATGTTACAAGCAATATATATATATATATATATATATATATATATATATATATATATATATATATATATATATAGTGCCTAAGAAATCAAGGAGAGCCCTTTATTTCTTAACGATCATCTTGACCGTTAATCTAAGATACATGAACTAACAGATTACAAAGATATAATAAACTAAACTAGAAAGTATCTTGACGGCTTCAGTTAGTGAAAAACAGAGCAACTTGAGTCTCTGACGCATACAATCTTTGTGGTCAAGAGGTTAAGTTAACTTGTCCGGGTTAACTCTCCTTATCGAGATAACTCGAGTTAACCAAGATAACCACTACAATCACTACAAGAAAATTGGTCTTTCCCGACTACACTTTTCCCGACTACATATGTAGTCGCCAATACTTCACTTTTCCCGACTACATGTAGTCGGGAAATCTCCTGAATTAATTTTTTTGTTTATTTATTTTTTTACTATCATTGTCGAAGACAAGTCGTCGACATATGTTGTCGGGAAAAGTAAAAAATGATTTTTTATTTATTTTAATAAATTTCACTATTGCCGACGACATGTAGTCGGGAAAAGTGGAAGTTTTCCCGACGACTATTTGGCTATCAGCGACGAGCTTATCCCGACAACTCTTTCCCGACAACATGTCGTCGGGAATACCTATAGCGACAACATGTTGTCGAGAAAGGTATGAAAAATGTAGTCGAAAATAGTCAAGTTTCTTGTAGTGAATCAAGATAACTTTTGGTATTCCAAGATAAATATGCTTCTGAGATAACATTAGTTACTTCAGTCCTGTTGAGTTGTCTGAGATAACTAGTTCTCTCAGGACTTCCATTCTTCCGAAGTAACTAAAGTCAACCGAGATAACTTCAGAACTTGGAGGATTTAATTCCTTACAATCTCTCCCTAAGATGATGCTTCCAAAAACTTTCCTAGCACGTTCTTTGTAACTTGAACGGCTTCAAAACTTCAAAATTTTACGGAATCACTTCACTTCTGCTATGATGAATCATCTTCCCCTTTAATCAGTTTCACTGGTCCTGTAGTATGGAAAGAGCTTGTTTGAGATCATGTAATTGACAATTCTCTCTCCGTCCGAATCGTTTCAACCACGAGATTCTATTTTGCTATCCTTGTAAAGCTTCAATCAACTAGATAAATTAGGAACTTTCCAATGTGAGGCTCAATTTAAACATCTTGATCTTTAACATCATTAGGAGCTCACCTAGCTCAACTCAGAAAGGCTTTTTGGTTGGTGATGTTAGAAGTCTGCTTGGTATTCTGAGGTGAACTTTCCACTACGTCAAAATTCACCTTTGGCCACAGAAAAAAACCATGACCAAAGGTGTTTGGTCACGTTTTTTTCCATTCCAATCGACACCAAAAGTCCCGTCACCTTATGTACCCTACGGCCACGTTAGAATATCAGTGGCTGAAGCCACCTAGAAGCATGGCTAAAGGGTACCAATATTTGTTGTTGTAATCAAATAATTCTTCCGAAAAGCGTGGCCAAAGGTACCTAACGGCCACATGTGTTTGTTTAACGTGGCCTTTGGTATTATATGGTCACGTATATTTGTATTTTAGTCACATATGTTATAAAAAACGTGGCCAAATGAGTTGCTGAAATCATACATTTTGTCCCAAAAATACGTGACCAAAGGGTGGCAATCGCCACGTTAAAATATGAATAGCATGGCCTTTGGTATTATATGGCCACGTATATTTGTGTTTTAGCCACATATATTTGGAAAAAGAAAGTGGCCAAATGGTAGTTGAAATCAGATATTTTAACCCAATACGCGTGGCCAAATGGTGGCAACGGCCACGTTAAAATATAAAAAGTGTGGCCTTTGGTATTATATGGTCACATATATTTGTGTTTTAGCTACATATATTTGGAAAAAAAAGTGACCAAAGGGTAGTTGAAATCATACATTTTGTCCCAATACGCGTGGCCAAAGGGTGGCAACGGCCACGTTAAAATATAAAAAGTGTGGCTGTAGAAGCATATTCCTATGCTAGCATGTGTCTCGTGTATTGTATCTAATCTAGAGCATCTGTGTGAGTAATATAGTCACTGGCCGTACCATATGCACCGCCGGATCAGATGGTCCGGGCGGACCAGATGGTCCGCAGGTGGTACGCTTGCCTGTTACTAAGTGACTATAAATAGCTTGTTAGAGAGGTGTGTTTCAATTCTCTATCTCTTAACTGTGTGTAGCAGAAGGTGTAATCTCTCTCTAGCTTGTAACTTCTAAGTGAATCAATAAAGCAAAGCTTTATTTACCTTCTTGTTGCTATTCGATTATCAAATCATGCTGTAGTAAGATCGTATCGTGGTTCTACAAGTGGTATCAGAGCATTCCAGGTTGCTCTACTGCTGTTATTTGGTAAGTTTTCTAATTCTAGAGAGAGAAAGTTTGGGTTTTCATCATTTTTCATCAAATTCTTCCAATTCCGAGTGTTTCTGTGATGAAAAATGATTTTTGAGTGTTTCTGGAGTGTTTTCGCACCTATTTGAACCAAATTTTCGATCGAAAACGTCGAATTCGCGAAAATCAGTTGAATTTAGTTCAAACTGCGTCTGGTCCGCTCGAAGATCATTTGGTCCGCAATTGGTCCGCCCCGGCAATCTTCATCAATCTGATCCGCGGCAGTTACAGCGTACCAGTGTGATCCGCTGAAATATCTGGTCCGCCGTACCAAAATCTGATCCGCCGAAGATATCTGGTCCGCTGGAACATATTTGGTCCGTTGAGAGTATTTTGATCCGGTGAACAAATTTTGATCCGCTAGTTTAATCTGGTACGGAGGTTGGTCCGCTGGAATTGTTGGTCCGCTGGTAGAATAGTGACCTTCACTAAAACTGACGTAACTTGCAAACCGTTTGGAGTTACGGAACCCAATACCAGTCAAAACGTTCTTCTTTCCAAGATCTAGACGTGTTCTAACCTGAAAGGTCTGTACCCCCCAGTTTGACCCCCAAAATCCGCTTGGAAGACCCTCGTTTTTGAGTTCAAAGTTTTGGAGTTTTAGGTTTAACATCAAAATGAGTGATTTCTATGCAATGACTGCTGCTCAAACATCAATGCAAGCCATGTTGAACTATGATAATGAGATAGGAACAACTCAAAAAGTTCCTAAATTGCTAAGGCTTGAAGATTATCACAATTGGAGAAGTCGGTTTGAATCTTACATTTATTCGCAAGATATTGAGAGTTGGATTCCAATTGAGAAAGAATATGAATATCCGATGATAAGTCCCAACAAACCAAAGATGATTAGTAGTTTCGATGCTGATGAACGGAAATTGTTTTCTCGAGAAAAGAAAACATATAGTTATCTTACTATGGCCATACCAAAAGATCTAATGCATCAATTTAAGCAATATACAACGGCTAAGGACTTGTGGGATGCTATTGAAGAGAGATGTACGGGTAATGATCAATACAAAAATACTCGAAAGAAAGTTTTGAAGAAAGAGTTTGATAATTTCAGGCACTGCGAGAATGAGAAAATTCCAGATTTGATTGCTCGGTTTTCCCATTTGATAAATGAACTTGATGTTATAGGAGTCAAGAAAGATAGTGATTAATTGAACGAGAAAATTCTGGAAGCTTTACCAGAAAAATGGGAAAATTATATGATGATGTTGACAAATGATCCAAATTATTCAAATTGGACATTCAATCAAATAACTAGCAAATTACAAGCTCGTGAGATGGAATTGCTGGTGAAGAAATCTGCACATCCTACAGTTCAAAATCCTGAATTGTACTTTGGGGAAAATAATGCTACCGTTTATGCTAAGGAAAAGTCGCATGATATTTCAAGCAGTAAACCGCCGGTAACAGCTTTTCTTGCTGGGCATTCTGAAAATTATGGTTATTCTCCACGATGTCGGTTTACCATTCCAGATAAATCACCAAACAATTCTCATCCTGCTCAATCAACTGAAGAATTGGCTGCATTGTTATCTGCTTTTATATCTTCGTCGTCTGGATCGATATTTGGTCAAGTTAGTGATGCTGGTCTGAGTGGAACTGAGTTAGAACAGCTGGATGATGATCAATTGGCTGAACTAGATCTGCATTGGCAATTTGCAATGATGGTTGAAAAAGGAAGACGGTTTATCAAGAAACATGGAAAGAATTCTTTTGTTCCAGGAGGAAGAAAACTGGGTTTGGATAAATCTAAAGTACAAAAACATTGAAAAATGAGAAATTGATCCGACATGATTGGGAAATGATGGTACATTGGCTTACGTGTCTGACTCATGGATAAAATAGATGAAAAAGCCATAAGATCATTGTCCGATGTACTTGGTAGGCTCGGCATCAAATCAGAAAGTATTCAGATGTGATAAACACTAAATACTAATGCTTGACCAAGTGGACAACATCTTGATGCATATCTCATGTTATATCAAGAAAAGATATGTGAAAAAGAAAATGAGAAGTCACTATGTATACATGTGTTCATTTTGCAAAGATTTAAACTTGTTTGATTTTCTTTATTTTGTCAAACGATCGGACTTTCTTTGCGTATCGATAGATCGACCTGATTGTTGTTCGTTTGACGTTCTGCTTTATTTTCTTTGGTGTTTCGTATAACTCATCGGACTTTCTCTGCGTGTACGGGAGTACCGACCTGATTGTTGTTGGGTTATACAATTTCAACTTGTTTTATTTTCTTATTTTGTTAAATCCGAGGTCTTATCTGCGTATCGAAAGATCGACCTTAAGGTAGACGATTTAACGTTCTTATTTCTTTTTGCATGGAACACAGTTGACTGAATCATGAATACAATCATAATGTGATTAAATCACAAATGAAATCACAAAGTGTGATATAAAAAGCAAAAACATATCTGAGTATGTCTGATAGTGTGGGGTACACTGGTCAATGCAAATCTAATCAATACAATAACATATCCAGATGGTATGAGTATGATTGTGCCTGAGTTTAAGATGGACAAATTATACCAGTAATTGACATGACTTGTGTGCTGAAGTAATTGAAATTGAAGTGTAGTTCAGCATGTTATGACCAATATGATCCCAAGTTGTGATCTTTCTCGCAAAAGACAAAAATAGTGTCTGTTTCTATATTGCATTTATGTTTCATATCTGAAAAATCCAAAAAGATTTTAGGTGTGTTTTAGCATAAAGTTTCAAATAGCCAAAAATATTTTGTTTCTTATTTGTTTTCGATCGATCGATATTTGATACAAAATTCAAAATTTCAAAACTATATCTTGGATTCTCGAAGAGAAGTTTTGCGCCAAGATTAAATTAATTTTCAAAAGAAAAGGAAAGCCGCGTTTCTGTCTTCTGAAATTGCAGGTTATCTGAGTGAGACAACTCAAGCATGGTGAAAGGGGGAGTATGTTATATCCTTCACAAGTGGATTCTTAAAGTTCAAAGATTTATTCAAGGATGATTCAGCCATGCAAGCTCTAATTCTGACAAGATTTCAAGTTGTCGATCGGATGCATCATTGTTGAAGATTGAAGACTGAAGTTTAGTTAGAATATAGATACACTACACGTTAAGGGGGAGTTTGTAGAAGCATATTCCTATGCTAGCATGTGTCTCGTGTATTGTATCTAATCTAGAGCATCTGTGTGAGTAATATAGTCACTGGCCGTACCATATGCATCGCCGGATCAGATGGTCCGGGCGGACCAGATGGTCCGCAGGTGGTACGCTGGCCTGTTACTAAGTGACTATAAATAGCTTGTTAGAGAGAGTGTTTAGTAGTTCTTTCAGTTCTCATATCTCTTAACTGTGTGTAGCAGAAGGTGTAATCTCTCTCTAGCTTGTAACTTCTATGTGAATCAATAAAGCAAAGCTTTATTTACTTTCTTGTTGCTATTCGATTACCAAATCATGCTGTAGTAAGATCGTATCGTGGTTCTACAGTGGCCTTTGGTATTATATGGTCACGTATATTTGTGTTTTAGCCACATATATTTGGAAAAAAAAAGTGGCCAAAGGGTAGTTGAAATCAGATATTTTGTCCCAATACGGGTGGCCAAAGGGTGGCAACGACCATGTTAAAATATAAAAAGTGTGGCCTTTAGTATTATATGGTCACGTATATTTGTGTTTTAGCCACATATATTTGAAAAAAAAAAGTGGCCAAAGGGTAGTTGAAATCAAATATTTTGTCCCAATACGCGTGGCCATAAGGTGGCAATGGCCACGATAAAATATAAAAACTGTGGCCTTTGGTATTATATGGTCACGTATATTTGTGTGTTAGCCACATATATTTGGGAAGAAGAAAAAGTGACCAAAAGGTTGTTAAAATCAGATGGGTCCTTGCTATACAAATTATTAATTACAAATCAAATAAAATTCAATTACTAGAGCAAGTGTATGAGTCAAATAGTCACCTGGCCGTACCATATAGTGAGCCGTACCAGATGGTACGCTGGCCAGAACTAAGTGACTATAAATAGTTCGTGTTAGAGAGAGTCTAAGAAGTTCTGTCATTTCCAATACTCTTAACTTTGTGTAACTAAGTGTGTTTCTCTCTCGAGCTTGTATCTATAAGTGAATCAATAAAGCAAAGCTTTTTTTACTTGTTTGTGTTTCTCCGATTACCGAATCATGTAGTAGTAAGATTGTCCAGTGATTTTACAAGTGGTATCAGAGCATTTGGTTGCTCTACTGCTGTGATTTTGGTAAATTTTTGCATTCTAGAGTGAGAAAGTGTGGGTTTTCTTCATTTTTCATCAAATTCTTCCAATTCCGAGTGTTACCAAGGTAAAAAAATGATTTCTGAGTGTTCCTAGTGAGTTTTCGCAACTTTCTGAAGCAAATTCAAGTCCAAATTATCGAAATTCGTGAAATTTCGTCGATTTCAGCGTGGTACGCTTCTAGTCCGCCTCAAGAACATCAGGTACGCCGCTGGTCCGCTAGGCAATCTTCAAGTCTGGTCCGTGGCAGTTATTTTTTGGTCCGCCGTACCATTTTGGTCCGCCGTACCAATTCTGGTCCGCTGAATCTGGTCCACTTCTGGTCCGCAGGTTCATTTGGTCCACTGGCAGTTTCTTAAAAGTGTCATAACTTTAGCATCGTAAATCGCCACGAGTGCCATAAGTACTAAAATCGATCATCTCGACAAGCTCTACATTGTTTGTTCAAAGTTGATTTTCAAAATCAAATTCTAACATCTTCGTTTTTTTAGTTCGAAGTTTTGACGGTCAATTTTTAACTTCAAAATGAGTGATTACCAAACGTTTTCAGCTGTTCAATCCTCAATGTAAGCTATGTTGAATTATAATAACGAGATAGGAACAACTCAGAAAGTTCATAAGTTGCTTCGGTTGGAAGATTATGAAAATTGGAAGCAATGGTTTGAATCATTCATTAATGCTCTTAACATTGATCTATGGATATTCATTGAGCAAGACTATACATATCCTAAGAAAAATGGAGAACCGGTCCCACAAAGTGATCTTGATGAAGATCAAAGGAAAGTTTATGCCAGAGAAAAGAAAACTTATGCAAATCTCACAATGGCATTACCAAGAGAACTCTTGCATCAATTCAAAAATTGCACAACATCAAAAACTTTGTGGGATGCATTAAAAGATAGGTGTGCAGGAAACGAGCAATATAAGAAGAGTCGAAAGAAAGTTTTGTTAAAAGAATTGGACAACTTTCAACACTGTGACAAAGAGAGTATTGCAGACTTGATTTCTAGGTTTTCCCACCTGATCAATGAACTTGATGTTGTAGGAGTGAAGAAAGAAAAAGAGGAATTAAAGGAAAAATTTCTAGAAGCTCAACCAGAAAAGTGGGAGAATTTTGTTATGATGTTTACTAATGATCCAAATTATTCAAATTGGACATTCAATCAAGTGTTAAGCAAATTACAAGCTCGGGAAATGGAATTACTTGTAAAAAAGTTGGCAACTCCATCTGTTCAGAATCCTGAGATATGTTTTGGAGAGAACTCTGCCACTGTGCATGCTAAAACAAAATCACATTCGATTTCAAGCAGTAATCCACCAGTAACAGCTTTTCTTGCTGGAAAGTCTGAAAACACTGGTTATTCTTCGGGTTGCAGTTTTACTATTCCTGATAGATCATCAAGCAAGTCTATTTCTAATCAAGCAACTGACGATCTCGCTGCTTTGTTATCTGCTTTCATATCATCTTCGTCTGGAACCATATTTAGTCAAATTGGTAATTCTGGTTTAGTTTCGGAGGATCTACAACAGATGGATGATGATCAATTGAATAAATTAGATTTGGATTTGCAGTTTGCTATGACTGTTGAAAAAGGTAGACGGTTTATGGGCAAACATGGCAAGAATTCCTGTTCTTCAAGGATGCATACTGGGTTTAGAAAAGTCCAAACTGAAATGTAACAAATGTTCTAAATTAGGACATTTGGCTCGAGAATGTAAGGAATCTTCTTCTAAACCAAGTAATTCGGATAAGCATGGTCACAATTAAGAGGAAAAGGCTCTAGTGACTGAGGGAGGTTATGATTGGGCTGCAGATTTTCCGGATGAATCTGCATTTATAGTCCGCCCTTCAGACAATTATGCATTGATGGCAAATATTGAGGTTGAATCGAGTGGATATGCATCTGAAACTAGTAAATCTGAAACAAGTGATTCTGAAATAAATGGTTATGAGTCACCTTGTGAATTTTGTAGTCAGAAAGATAGAAAGATTTAGGAATTGGTTTAAGAAAAGGAAAATTTGGTTGTTGAAAGGGTGAAGTTTGAAGAAGAGATAGAAAGTTATAAACATAAGTGTGAAGTTTCTGCTGAAAGTTTCAAGATGAATGAGAAGTTACTCAAAGAGAAGAGTGTGTTGTTGCAAGAGTTAGCAGCTTGTCAGAAACAACTGTCATAAGGTAATTTTAAGAGTGATCAACAAACATCACAACTTCAGTATGAGAATGATGAGTTTATGACAAAGATTATCAAGTTAACTTCTGCTAATAAAAAGTTGGTCAAGGAAGTTGAAAAATATAAATCTCAAGCTCAAGAAGTGAGTGAAGATTTTGAGAGTCTGTTTCATAAGTCTACATGCTAGAGTAGAGGCGCTTAAAGCTTCTAATGATGAACTTCAGAAAGCTTTAGATGTTGTCACTGCTGAAAGAACTCAATATCAAATTGTCCAGTCTGAGTTGCAAGATAAGCTCACTACTCTGAAAAAGGACAAGCTTTTCTTAACCAAAAATGTTGAGATCTATAAAGAAAGAGTGGAGAAAATTAGAAAAGAAGTGCTTGCTGCTCATGATGGTATGCGAAGAGAAAAGTCTTTGCTTAACAGCACGTCTGAAAAACTAATTCAATCAGAAAAAGTTGTTGCTGAAGCTCAAAAGACTATAGCCGATTTGAATGTTGAAATCTTGGATCTTAATCGTCAATTGCATAACTTGAAGAATTCTCATTCTTTTGCGAGTTATTTGTGTCAAGACGATAACTTCAAGAAGGTGTTTGGAGGAGATGATTTTAATCAGATTCCACATCCGGTGATTCAAACAGAGGTTGTTGTTGATTTGAGCACTCCAACTCCAAAGGAAGATTATTCTGCATTTGTGTGTGAAGAATCGGAGAAGAAGACGTTAAAGCATGTCAACAAGAAAGAATTATCATTAGCATCTGGTGCACCTACATTTGTTAAATTTGTTTCTGGTGGTATTGGTGTTCCTGATCAACAAATTTCTGATAATAAGTTGATTGAAAAAGATGAGAAGCTAGGGTCTGAGGAAGAATTAGCAGCTGCATTGGTACAAGCTAACAACTTGAAGGGCATTAAAGCTAAATTCACCCAAGCTGCTCAAGATGGTTCTTTTAAATCTCAAATTGATCTGACAAAGCTACCGGGTTACAAACAATCTGGTTTGGGTAGTACAGGCAAGAAGTTTGAAAAGAAAAATCAGAAAAACATGTCAAAGAAGGTTAAGAATGCAAAGCAAGACACAAGCTTGGAACAACTTTATCATTTGGCTCAAGTTTTCATGTCTACCATGGAGAAGGGATTTGGAGGAACGCAGAAAAAGAAGTTTTCATCTGAAAGTTGTTCAAAAGAATCTTCTTCATCTGGGTCTAATGCTACACCTCAAAGTCCTACATCTAAATGGGTACATTCTAACCGATTTCAAGTTTTTGATGATATTTCTGATGATTCTGAACTCACTGATAAATGTCATCCAGTTCGGGACAAGCCACAATCTAAACGATCATATCGTTTGTGCTATCAATGTCGCCGAAAGGGACATATGGCACAGGATTGTCCTGTAACTGCCAAAAGAACTTTTTCTGGAAAAACTGCCACGATAATTGATGAATCAGGCAGAATTTTTACTGGATCACCATCTTCACATTTTAAATCAAACAGTAAACATGTTTTCAAAAGTGATTCTAGTGTTGGTGCTTCATCGCAAGATGGTGTTTCAGTAAAAACTGCACCCGCAAAAATGCAGTGGCGACCTAAGATGGTCAGCAAAGCTGCAACTGATTTTGTGGAAGACACTGGTCGACCAGAAGCTGTGTGCTTCGGGTCCTTTGAAGTCTAATCTTTAAATCCAGTGTGCAGGTTACTTCAAGAAGACCTGTTGGTGATTGTGAAGTTCCAGCTTAAAGCAGTTACTGATAGTGGAGTTTCCTATTTAACTTAAATTGAATGCTTCATAATTTCAAAAACTGAAAGTTTTTTTCTGAAAGCTAAAAACCTGAAGGGTATCAGTATCGATTGGTCAATTTTCTTTCTTTTACATTTCGTATGTAGTTTAGGGGGAGAAAATTGAAAATAACCAAAAATAGTGTCTTTGTGTTTTTGTTAAAATGAAAATCCAAAAATAGAGTTTTCATTTTAAGGGGGAGAAAATGGAAAAATACAAAAACATTGTAAAACAGAAAAATACAAAAACATTAAAAAATGAGAAATTGATCCGACATATTTGGGAAATGATGGTACATTGGCTTACATGTCTGGCTCATGAATAAACTAGATGAAAAAGCCATAAGATTATTGCTCAATGTGCTTGGTAGGCTCGGCATTAAATCAGAAAGTATTCAAATGTGATAAACATACTAAATACTAATGCTTGACCAAGTGGACAATATCTTGATGCGTATCTCATGATATCAAGGAAAAGATATGTGAAAAAGAGAAAAATGAGAAGTCACTGTGTATACATGTGTTCATTTTGCAAAGATTTAAACTTGTTTGATTTTCTTTATTTTGTCAAACGATTGGTCTTTCTCTGCGTGTCCACAAGACCGACCTGATCGTTGTTCGTTTGACGTTCTGCTTTATTTTCTTTGGTGTTTCGTATAACTCATCGGACTTTCTCTGCGTGTACGGGAGTACCGACCTGATTGTTGTTGGGTTATACAATTTCAACCTGTTTTATTTTCTTGTTTTGTTAAATCCGAGGCCTTATCTGCGTATCGAAAGATCGACTTTAAGGTAGACGATTTAACATTCTTATTTCTTTTTTGCATGGAACACAGTTGACTAAATCATGAATAAAATCATTATGTGATTAAATCACAAATGAAATCACAAAGTGTGATGTAGAAAATACATATCTGAGTATGTCTGATAGTGTGGGGTACACTGGTCAAAGCAATCTAAATCAATACAATAACATATCCGTATGTTATGAGTATGATTGTGCCTGAGTTTAAGATGGACAAATTATACCAGTAATCGACATGACTTGTGTGCTGAAGTAATTGAAATTGAAGTGTAGTTCAGCATGATATGACCAATATGATCCCAAGTTGTGATCTTTCTCGCAAAAGACAAAAATAGTGTCTGATTCAGTATTTCATTTCTGTATTGCATTTATGTTTCATATCTGATAAATCAAAAAGATTTTCGGTGTGTTTTGATATAAAGTTTCAAAAAGCCAAAAAGATTTTGTTTCTTATTTGTTTTCGACCGATCGATACAAGATACAAATTTATAATTTCAAAATTATATCATGGATTCTCGAAGAGAAGTTTTGCGCCAAGATTAAATTAATGTTCAAAAGAAAAAGAAAAGCCGCGTTTCTGTCTTCCGAAATTACAGGTTATTCTGTGTGACAAGACTCAAGCATGGTGAAAGGGGGAGTATGTAATATCTTTCACAAGTGGATCTTGAAGTTCACAGATTGTTTAAGATTGATCCAGCCATGCAAGCTCAATTTCTAACAAGATTTCAAGTTGAAGATCAGACGCAACGATGCTGAAGATTGAAGACTGAAGTTTTGTTAGATAGATATATAGCTAGATACACTACACGTTAGGGGGGAGTTTATTAGAGCATATTCCTATGCTAACGTTGTGTCTCGTGTATTGTATCTAGACTAGAGCAAGTGTGAAAATACGTGAGCATTGGATCGTCTACTCGATCTAGCTAATCGGACATCGAAACGTAAATAACCGATTGTTTTATTGATCAAACGAGAACAATTACAACCAGTAAATCACAGAGAACTAACACAGAGAAACACACTCAGAAACACACACTTAAGATTCGCTCATACGCTCAGAACTACTAAACACAAAGACCAAACTATTATATATACCCGATCGGCCGAACTCCCACCGAACCCCAGGTTCGGCCGGTCCGAACTTCAGGTTCGGACCTAGTTCGGCCAACCCTATATTGGCTTGAACTTGGTCTTCGCTCGATACTTCACACGACGCACATTTCAGGTAAGTGAACTCAACGAACTTTCCGCACAACTTCAAGAGTTACTCGACAAAGGGTTCATTCGTCCAAGTTCGTCTCCGTGGGGAGCTCCGGTATTGTTTGTTAAGAAGAAGGATGGAACGTTCCGAATGTGTATTGACTACCGAGAGCTTAACAAAGTTACGATCAAGAATCGGTATCCACTTCCTCGAATCGACGATCTCTTCGACCAGCTACAAGGTTCAAGTTACTTCTCAAAGATCGATCTACGGTCTGGATATCACCAACTTCGTGTACGTGATGAGGATGTACCCAAGACTGCTTTTAGAACTCGCTATGGTCATTACGAGTTTTTGGTTATGCCATTTGGGCCGACTAATGCGCCTGCTGTATTTATGGATCTGATGAATCGAGTGTGCAAGCCGTACCTCGATAAGTTTGTGATCGTTTTCATTGATGATATTTTGATCTACTCCAAGACGAAGGAAGAACACGAGGAGCATCTGCGACTAATTTTGGAATTACTCCGTAAGGAACAGCTTTATGCTAAGTTTTCAAAGTGCGATTTTTGGATTCGCGAAGTCCAGTTTCTTGGGCACATTGTCGACCAGAATGGAATTCACGTCGACCCAGCTAAAGTGGAAGCTATCAAGAATTGGCCTACTCCAAGGGCGCCGACCGAAATCCGACAATTTTTGGGACTTGCCGGATACTATCGAAGATTCATCAAGGGTTTCTCGCAGTTGGCTCAACCCTTAACGGCTTTAACGCACAAAGGAGTGCAATACAGATGGGGTGAAAAAGAAGAACGTGCGTTTCAAACTCTTAAAGATATGTTATGTTCGGCTCCATTTCTCGCGTTACCCGATGGGATTGACGACTTTGTGGTTTACTGTGATGCATCAATCCAAGGACTCGGTTGTGTGTTGATGCAACGGGACAGAGTGATTACCTATGGGTCCAGGCAACTGAAGGACACTGAGAAGAATTATACAACGCATGATTTGGAAATGGGAGCCGTTGTTCATGCACTCAAGATTTGGAGACATTACCTCTACGGAACAAAGTGCACAATATTTACCGACCACAAAAGCTTACAGCACATCTTTGATCAGAAGGATCTCAACATGCGACAACGACGTTGGGTCGAGTTACTAAATGACTATGACTTAGCAATTAAGTATCACCCGGGAAAAGCCAATGTTGTGGCTGATGCCTTAAGTCGGAAAGAATACGAAAAGCCTCGACGAGTACGAGCGCTGCAACTTACCATTCACACGGGATTGCCGGATCGGATCCGCGATGCCCAACAAGAAGCTTTAAAGGAAGAAAACTTCGCAGCTGAAGCACTGCGTGGTGTAGACGGTAACTCTGATATTAGGTCCGACGGACTCAGGTATTATAATGACAGAATTTGGGTCCCTTTGCTTGGAAATCTCCGTGAGCTCGTGATGGACGAGGCTCACAAATCAAGGTATTCGGTGCACCCTGGATCGGATAAAATGTACCAAGATTTGAAGGGTTTGTATTGGTGGCCGAATATGAAAGCCGACATCGCGCGATATGTGGCTAAGTGTTTAACGTGCTCAAGAGTGAAGATTGAATACCAAAAGCCTTCTGGGCTATTACAGCAACCAAAGATCCCAGAATGGAAATGGGAGGATATCTCCATGGATTTTGTAACGGGATTACCTCATCGATCAAATCGACCGGATGCGATTTGGGTTATCATTGATCGATTAACCAAATCTGCACATTTTATCCCGATGAAGGAAACCGACAATATGGACAAATTAACTAAGCTGTATATCGACCGAATTGTGGCACGTCATGGGGTGCCAAAGACTATTATCTCTGACAGAGATCCTCGATTTACTTCCCGATTATGGCAATCTATGCAAGAAGCACTGGGAACCAGACTGGATATGAGTACAGCCTATCACCCGCAGACCGATGGTCAGACGGAAAGAACTATTCAGACTTTAGAAGACATGCTCCGAGCTTGCGTTCTCGACTTCGGTAAAGACTGGGAAGCTCACCTTCCGTTGGTGGAGTTCTCCTACAACAACAGTTATCATTCAAGTATCGGTGCAGCACCTTTTGAAGCTCTTTATGGCAGAAAATGCAGATCGCCCGTGTGTTGGGCTGAAACGGGTGAGAAAGGACTCACTGGGCCAGAAATTATTCATGATACCACAGAACGAATTATACAAATCAGAAAACGGATAGCCGCAGCACGTGACAGACAAAAGAGCTATGCCGACAAACGCCGTAAACCCTTGAAGTTCGAGGTAGGCGACAAAGTGTTATTAAAGGTATCTCCCTGGAAAGGTGTGATACGCTTCGGAAAGCGTGGAAAGTTAAATCCTCGCTACATCGGTCCTTTCGAAATCATTGGGGAAGTAGGCCCGGTGGCCTACCGATTACAACTCCCTGCTGAACTCGATGGAGTTCACAACGTGTTTCACGTTTCTAACCTAAAGAAATGTCTGGCTAATCCGATATCGCGGGTAGCTAATCCGTTGTTTCCATGCACTAAGGAAGTTTGTACCAAAGCTGACGATTAAGTATAGTAGAGGCAGAGCCTTCAGCCATTTTGTTTTGCGGACATTCGTCATCGCGGCTTTGCCTCCCCCGTGTCCTCTCGGGATCACGGTCAGATAGGCTGATATTGTACCTCCGTGCACCTCCAGTGTCACGAGGCGGAGTTTGTCAAACTCCAGTAGATCTACCCAACATCCCCTCGCTTTACAATTAATGGCACAATTAAGTTGAGGACTTTTTCAGTTAAAAAGGCAATCCTTAGAAATCATGTGATATCATGTGGTTTAGACTTTAACCTACACTAGCCATATTAAAACGGTTTTCGTTACAGAAAATAGTTTGTTAAGTTTCACAAGTGTTTCCCATAAAACACTTCAAGAGCAATCGTTTTGTTTGCTTCGTTCAGTTACGTATTGCTCTGAAGGAATCAATGTTGGACTTATTGGATCCTTAGCAATTCATGCGAGGATTGGCCGTTGGGGGTCTCTAGAAAGTCCGTTTTATCAAATTTCTGAGAGATCAAAAGGTGCACAGATGCTTTATTTATCACCGGGTAGAGATGAATACTATATGGTAGCGGCAGGAAATTCTTTGGCCTTGAATCAGGGTATTCAGGAAGAACAGGTTGTTCCAGCTCGATATCGTCAAGAATTCCTGACTATTGCATGGGAACAGGTTCATCTTCGAAGTATTTTTGCCTTCCAATATTTTTCTATTGGAGCTTCCCTCATTCCTTTTATCGAGCATAATGACGCGAATCGGGCTTTAATGAGTTCTAATATGCAACGCCAAGCAGTCCCTCTTTCTCAGTCCGAGAAGTGCATTGTTGGAACTGGATTGGAAGGCCAAGCGGCTCTAGATTCAGGGGCTCTTGCTATAGCCGAACACGAAGGAAAGATTTTTTATACCGATACTGACAAGATCCTTTTATCAGGTAATGGGGATACTCTAAGGATTCCACTAGTTATGTATCAGCGTTCCAACAAAAATACTTGTATGCATCAAAAACCCCAGGTTCGGCGGGGTAAATGCATTAAAAAGGGACAAATTTTAGCGTATGGTGCTGCTACAGTTGGTGGCGAACTCGCTTTGGGGAAAAACATATTAGTAGCTTATATGCCATGGGAAGGTTACAATTTTGAAGATGCAGTACTCATTAGCGAGCGCTTAGTATATGAAGATATTTATACTTCTTTTCACATACGTAAATATGAAATTCAGATTAACCAAGGCCCCGAAAGGATCACTAATGAAATACCGCATTTAGAAGTCCATTTACTCCGAAATTTAGACAAAAATGGAATTGTAATGCTGGGATCTTGGGTGGAAACAGGTGATATTTTAGTAGGTAAATTAACGCCCCAAATGGTGAAAGAATCATCGTATGCCCCGGAAGATAGATTGTTACGAACCATACTTGGCATGCGGGTATATACTTCAAAAGAAACTTGTCTAAAACTACCTATAGGCGGTAGGGGTCGGGTTATTGATGTTAGATGGGTCCAGAGTTCTAAGACAGATGAGACAGAGAAAACAGAAAGTATTCGTGTATATATTTTACAGAAACGTGAAATAAAAGTAGGCGATAAAGTAGCTGGAAGACATGGAAATAAGGGTATCATTTCAAAAATTTTACCTAGACAAGATATGCCTTATTTGCAAGATGGAAGACCTGTTGATATGGTCTTCAACCCATTAGGAGTACCTTCGCGAATGAATGTAGGACAAATCTTTGAATCTTCACTCGGGTTAGCGGGGGATTTGCTAGACAGACATTATCGAATAGCGCCTTTTGATGAAAGATATGAACAAGAAGCTTCGAGAAAACTGGTGTTTTCCGAATTATATGAAGCCAGTAAGCAAACAGCGAATCCATGGATATTTGAACCCGAGTCTCCAGGAAAAAGCAGAATATTTGATGGACGAACGGGTGATCCTTTTGAACAACCTGTTATAATAGGAAAGCCTTATATCTTGAAATTAATTCATCAAGTTGATGATAAAATCCATGGGCGTTCCAGTGGGCGTTATTCACGTCTTACACAACAACCCCTTAAAGGAAGGGCCAAGAAAGGGGGGCAACGGGTAGGAGAAATGGAGGTTTGGGCTTTAGAAGGGTTTGGCGTTGCTTATATTTTACAAGAAATGCTTACTTATAAATCTGATCATATTAGAGCTCGCCAGGAAGTACTTGGTACTATAATCTTTGGAGGAAGAATACCGACTCCTGAGGATGCTCCAGAATCTTTTCGGTTGTTCGTTCGAGAACTACGATCTTTAGCTCTGGAACTGAATCATTTTCTTGTATCTGAGAAGACTTTCCAGCTTAATAGGAAGGAAGCTTAATCGAAATGAAGCAGAAGTTTTCTTCTATGATCGATCGATATACACATCAACAACTCCGAATTGGATTAGTTTCTCCTCAACAAATAAGTACTTGGTCCACAAAAATCCTGCCTAATGGCGAGATAGTTGGAGAGGTGACAAAACCTTATACCTTTCATTACAAAACCAATAAACCAGAAAAAGATGGATTATTTTGTGAAAGAATTTTTGGGCCTATAAAAAGTGGAATTTGTGCTTGCGGAAATTATCGAGTAATCGGAGATGAAAAGGAAGACCCGCAATTTTGTGAACAATGCGGAGTCGAGTTTGTTGATTCTCGGATACGAAGATATCAAATGGGCTACATCAAACTCGCATACCCGGTAATGCATGTGTGGTATTTGAAACGTCTTCCTAGTTATATTGTGAATCTTTTAGATAAACCTCTTAACGAATTAGAAGACCTAGTATACTGCGGTGTGTGATTTGATCGAAATTCTGATTTTACAGATTCGAAATGAGAAACTGTCATCCCATTTAATCCAATCGGGATGCCCTTACCTGACATGTTTCTTGGTAGGAGTAACATGAAGCTCAGAATTAGGGATGTATTCAAGACACTCCCCAAAAAGGGAATTGATCTATGGTCGATTTCATAAGAATTTTATACCTCGTAAAAAAAAAGACTTTTTCTTTTGTGCAATTAAACAGTTCCTTTTTTTTAGAAAGAAATTCTGTTCAAGTAAGCAAATAGAAAAGATGTCATGGTTACAAGAGTCTATCTATCGCATATAGACTTTAAGGGCATCGTGGCCTAGCCGTCGAGGTGAAGTCGGGACCTAAAAGATCGAATGGAACAGTACATAGACAAGTAAAATCCTTATGAATTCCAAGGTACTCTCTTTAATTAAGAATTACGGGATTCATCATTCGAGAGGATGTAGACTACTCAAGAATTTCACATTTCATTTATGTCATAATTGAATAAAGAATTCATAAAATCTAAATCAAATAAAAAGAATAAGGAAGACAGAATCAATGAAGTTTTACTTTATCTTTCACTGTAAACTTGAGTAAGGAGTAGATCTTTTTGGAGTTTTCTAGAATCTGAAAGCCAGAACTCCTTTCTTTTTCTTTTTTTCTTTATTTGACCTACTTTAGCCGGATGAAAGGAAACTTTCACGTCCGATTTTGAGGGGGGGGACATCCTATCCCAATTTTTATTTTGCTAGGCCCATAGATAAAAAACCCACTTTTTTACGATTACGGGGTTTATTGGAATATGAAATTCAACCCTGGAAATACAGGATCCCAATTTTTTTTACTACCCGGAGCTTCGATACATTTCGAAATCGAGAGATGTCTACCGGGGGAGGTTCTATCAGACAACAATTAGCCAATCTAGATTTACGAATGATTATAGATTATTCATTGGTAGAATGGAAAGAATTGGAGGAAGAGGAACCCACAGGGAATGAATGGGAAGATCGAAAAGTTGGAAGAAGAAAAGATTTTTTGCTTAGACGCATGGAATTGGCTAAGCATTTTATTCGAACAAATATAGAACCAAAATGGATGGTTTTGTGTCTATTACCAGTTCTTCCTCCTGAGTTGAGACCAATCTATCATATAGATGAGGATAAACTAGTGACCTCGGATATTAATGAAATATATAGAAGAATTATCTATCGTAATAATACTCTTACAGATCTATTAACAACAAGTATAGCTACGCCAGAAGAATTAATAATATCTCAGGAAAAATTGCTACAAGAAGCCGTGGATGCACTTCTTGATAATGGAATCTGCGGACAACCAATGAGGGATGATCATAATAGAATTTACAAGTCGCTTTCAGATGTAATTGAAGGCAAAGAAGGAAGAGTTCGCGAGACTCTGCTTGGTAAACGAGTTGATTATTCAGGGCGGTCAGTGATTGTCGTGGGCCCTTCACTTTCATTACATCGATGTGGATTGCCTCGCGAAATTGCAATAGAACTTTTCCAGGCATTTGTAATTCGTGACCTAATTAGAAAACATCTTGCTTCGAACATAGGAGTTGCTAAGAGTCAAATTAGAAAAAAAAAACCGATTGTATGGGAAATACTTCAAGAAATTCTGGATGACCATCCTGTATTGCTGAATAGAGCGCCTACTCTGCATAGATTAGGCATACAGGCATTCCTCCCCGTTTTAGTGGAAGGGCGTGCTATTTGTTTACATCCATTAGTTTGTAAGGGCTTCAATGCAGACTTTGACGGGGATCAAATGGCTGTTCATGTGCCTTTATCTTTAGAGGCTCAAGCAGAGGCACGTTTACTTATGTTTTCTCATATGAATCTTTTGTCTCCAACTATTGGAGATCCCATTTCTGCACCAACTCAAGATATGCTTAGTGGACTCTATGTCTTAACGAGTGGAAATCGTCGGGGTATTTGTGTAAATAGGTATAATCCATGTAATCGTATAAACTATCAAAATGAAGATAATAACTATAAGTATACAAAAAAAAAGAACCCTTTTTTTGTAATGCCTATGATGCAATTGGAGCTTATCGGCAAAAACGAATCAATTTAGGTAGTCCTTTGTGGCTGCGGTGGCGACTAGATCAACGTGTTATTGCTGCAAGAGAAGCTCCTATCGAAATTCACTATGAATCTTTGGGGACCTATTATGAGATTTATGGACACTATCTAATAGTAAGAAGTATAAAAAAAGAAATTCTTTATATATATATTCGAACCACTCTTGGTCATATTTCTCTTTATCGAGAAATAGAAGAAGCCATACAGGGGTTTTGGCAGGGCTGTTGTAATTCTATGCTACCAGCGGGAATTCGAGTCTCGCCGGGTTAACTAGGACTATAATTGCGGAATTTCTACGTGAATCAAGATCTAGAAAAGGAAGTTTTCCAATCACTGACTCAAACCCATTGTCAAATTCTACTCAGCGCAACGCAATATGGAGGTACTGATGGCAGAACGGCCCACTCAGGTCTTTCACAATAAAGTGATAGACGGAACTGCCATGAAACGACTTATTAGTCGATTTATTGATCACTATGGAATAGGATATACATCACATATCCTGGATCAAGTAAAGACTCTGGGTTTCCGACAAGCTACCGCCGCATCCATTTCATTAGGAATTGATGATCTTTTAACAATACCTTCTAAAAGATGGCTAGTTCAAGACGCTGAACAACAAAGTTTTATTTTGGAAAAACACCATCATTATGGGAATGTACACGCGGTAGAAAAATTACGTCAATCGATCGAGATATGGTATGCCACAAGTGAATATTTGCGACAAGAAATGACTCCTAATTTTCGGATGACCGATCCTTTTAATCCAGTCCATATAATGTCTTTTTCGGGAGCCAGAGGAAATGCATCTCAGGTACATCAATTAGTAGGTATGAGAGGATTAATGTCGGATCCCCAAGGACAAATGATTGATTTACCCATTCAAAGCAATTTACGCGAAGGACTCTCTTTAACAGAATATATAATTTCTTGCTACGGAGCCCGTAAAGGAGTTGTGGATACCGCTATCCGAACATCAGATGCAGGATATCTCACGCGCAGACTTGTTGAAGTAGTGCAACACATTGTTGTACGTCGAACAGATTGTGGCACCGTTCGAGGTATTTCTGTAAGTCCTCGAAATGGAATGATGGCGGACAGGATTTTTATCCAAACATTAATTGGCCGTGTATTAGCAGATGATATATATATAGGTTCGCGATGCATTGCTACTAGAAATCAAGATATTGGGGTTGGACTTGTCAATAGATTCATAACTTTTAGAGCACAACCAATCGCTATTCGAACCCCCTTTACTTGTAGGAGTACATCTTGGATTTGTCAATTATGTTATGGCCGGAGTCCAGCTCATGACGACCTGGTCGAATTGGGAGAAGCTGTAGGTATTATTGCAGGTCAATCTATTGGAGAACCGGGCACTCAATTAACATTAAGAACTTTTCATACTGGCGGAGTATTCACAGGGGGTACTGCAGAACATGTGCGAGCCCCTTCTAATGGAAAAATAAAATTCAATGAGGATTTGGTTCATCCGACACGTACACGTCATGGACATCCTGCTTTTCTATGTTCTAGAGACTTGTATGTAACTATTGAGAGTGAAGATATTATACACAATGTGTGTATTCCGCCCAAAAGTTTTCTTTTAGTTCAAAACGATCAATATGTAGAATCAGAACAAGTTATTGCTGAGATTCGCGCGAGAACATCCACTTTGAATTTGAAAGAGAAGGTTCGAAAACATATTTATTCTGACTCAGAGGGCGAAATGCACTGGAATACCGATGTGTACCATGCACCTGAATTTACATATGGTAATATTCATCTCTTACCAAAAACAAGTCATTTATGGATATTATTAGGGGAGCCCTGGAGATCTAGTCTAGACCCCTGTTCGATCCACAAGGATCAAGATCAAATGAACGCATATTCTCTTTCTGTTAAGCGAAGATATATTTCTAACCCCTCAGTAACTAATAATAAAGTGAGACACAAAGTTTTTAGTTCGTATTTTTCTGGTAAAAATCAAAAAGGAGATAGGATTCCTGATTATTCAGAACTTAATCGAATGACATGTACTGGTCGTTGTAATCTCAGATATCCGGGCATTCTCGACGGGAATTCTGATTTATTGGCAAAGAGGCGAAGAAATAGAGCCATCATCCCACTCGACTCGATTCAAGAAGGCGAGAACCAACTAATACCTTCTTCAGGTATCTCAATTGAAATCCCCAGAAATGGTATTCTCCGTAGAAATAGTATTCTTGCTTATTTCGATGATCCTCGATATATAAGAAAGAGCTCGGGACTTACTAAATATGAGACTAGAGAACTGAATTCAATCGTCAACGAAGAGGATTTGATTGAATATCGAGGAGTCAAGGTATTTTGGCCAAAATACCAAAAGGAAGTAAATCCATTTTTTTTTATTCCCGTGGAAGTCCACATTTTGGCCGAATCTTCTTCCATAATGGTACGGCACAATAGTATTATTGGGGTAGATACACAAATCACTTTAAATAGAAGAAGTCGCGTAGGCGGATTGGTCCGAGTGAAGAAAAAAGCAGAAAAAATGAAACTGATAATCTTTTCTGGAGATATCCATTTTCCTGGAAAGACAAATAAGGCATTCCGATTGATACCACCGGGAGGGGGAAAACAAAATTCCAAAGAATACAAAAAATTGAAAAATTGGCTCTATATCCAACGAATGAAACTTTCCAGGTATGAAAAAAAGTATTTTGTTTTGGTTCAACCTGTAATCCCATATAAAAAAACGGATGGTATAAATTTAGGAAGACTTTTCCCGGCGGATCTCTTGCAGGAAAGTGATAATCTACAACTTCGAGTTGTCAATTATATCCTTTATTACGACCCAATTCTTGAAATTTGGGACACGAGTATTCAATTAGTTCGGACTTGTTTAGTGTTGAATTGGGACCAAGACAAAAAGATCGAAAAGGCCTGTGCTTCCTTTGTTGAAATAAGGACAAATGGTTTGATTAGATATTTTCTAAGAATCAACTTAGCGAAGTCACCTATTTCATATACCGGAAAAAGGAACGATCTGCCGGGTTCAGGATTGATCTCTGAGAATGGATCAGATCGCGCTAATGTAAATCCGTTTTCTTCCATTTATTCCTATTCCAAGCCAAGGATTCAAGAATCCCATAATCCAAATCAAGGAACTATTCATACATTGTTGAATCGAAATAAGGAATCTCAATCTTTGATCATTTTGTCATCATCCAATTGTTCTCGAATAGGCCCATTCAACGGTGTAAAATCTCCCAATGTCATAAAAGAATCAATCAAAAAGGACCCCCTAATTCCAATTAGGAATTCGTTGGGCCCCTTAGGAACAGGCTTTCCAATTGATAATTTCGATTTATTTTCCCATTTAATAACCCATAATCAGATCTTGGTAACTAACTTTTTGCAACTTGACAATTTTAAACAGATTTTTCAAATACTTCAATATTATTTACTGGATGAAAATGGTCAAATTTATAATCCCTATTCGTGCAGTAACATCATTTTGAATCCATTCAATTTGAATTGGTATTTTCTACATTACAATTATTGTGAAGAGACATCTACAATCGTTAGTCTTGGGCAGTTTCTTTGTGAAAATGTATGTATAGCAAAAAAAGAACCGCATTTAAAATCAGGTCAAGTTCTAATTCTTCAAGTTGACTCTGTGGTAATACGATCAGCTAAGCCTTATTTGGCTACTCCAGGAGCAACTGTTCATGGACATTATGGGGAAATCCTTTACGAAGGAGATACATTAGTTACATTTATATATGAAAAATCAAGATCTGGTGATATAACGCAAGGTCTTCCAAAAGTGGAACAGGTGTTAGAAGTGCGTTCGATTGATTCAATATCGATGAATCTCGAAAAGAGGATTGAGGGTTGGAACAAATGTATAACAAGAATTCTTGGAATTCCTTGGGCATTCTTTATTGGTGCTGAGCTAACTATAGTGCAAAGTCGTATCTCTTTGGTTAATAAGGTCCAAAAGGTTTATCGATCCCAGGGGGTGCAGATACATAATAGGCATATAGAAATTATTGTACGTCAAATAACATCAAAAGTGTTGGTTTCAGAAGATGAAATGTCTAATGTTTTTTCGCCCGGAGAACTAATTGGATTGTTGCGAGCGGAACGAATGGGGCGCGCTTTGGAAGAAGCAATCTGTTACCAAGCCGTCTTATTGGGAATAACAAGAGCATCCATGAATACTCAAAGTTTCATATCCGAAGCGAGTTTTCAAGAAACCGCTCGAGTTTTAGCAAAAGCCGCTCTCCTGGGGCGTATCGATTGGTTGAAAGGCCTGAAAGAAAACGTTGTTCTGGGGGGGATGATACCTGTTGGTAGCGGCTTCAAAACACCTTCAAGCAAACCTAACAACATTTCCTTTGAACTCAAAAAAAAGAATCTATTAGAGGGGGAAATGAAAGATATTTTGTTCTACCATAGAAAATTATTTGATTCTTGCCTTTCAAAGAATTTCCATGATACACAAGAACAATCATTTTTTTAGGATTTAATGATACCTAAGAGCAGATTCACGCCTTTCTTTTACTTTCTTTTATCTTTTAAAAGGATCCGTTGGTTTTTAGGTGCAGTCATTTGATTTGGTAATAGTAATAAAAAAAAAAATAACAAATAGAAAAGAATAATGGCTTGGTCTGTGTATCTACGGCAATCTACGGTAGAAGAGAAGGTTCCATCGGAACAATTATTTATTTCAGTGTACCTCTTCGCTTTTTTTTTCAAAAGGGGGAGGCAGTGTGGAGAGAAATGACAAGAAGATATTGGAACATTAATTTAGAAGAGATGATGGAAGCAGGAGTTCATTTTGGCCATGGTACTAGGAAATGGAATCCTAAAATGGCACCTTATATCTCTGCAAAACGTAAAGGTATTCATATTACAAATCTTACTAGAACTGCTCGTTTTTTATCAGAAGCTTGTGATTTGGTTTTTGATGCAGCAAGTAGGGGAAAACAATTCTTAATTGTTGGCACTAAAAATAAAGAAGCTGATTCAGTAGCATGGGCTGCAATAAGGGCTCGGTGTCATTATGTTAATAAAAAATGGCTCGGTGGTATGTTAACAAATTGGTCCACTACAGAAACGAGACTTCATAAGTTTAGAGACTTGAGAACTGAACAAAAAACAGGGGGACTCAACCGTCTTCCGAAAAGAGATGCCGCTATGTTGAAAAGACAATTATCTCATTTGCAAACATATCTGGGCGGGATTAAATATATGACAGGGTTACCCGATATTGTAATCATCGTTGATCAGCACGAAGAATATACGGCCCTTCAAGAATGTATCACATTGGGAATTCCAACAATTTGTTTAATCGATACAAATTGTGACCCCGATCTCGCAGATATTTCGATTCCAGCGAATGATGACGCTATATCTTCAATCCGATTAATTCTTAACAAATTAGTATTTGCAATTTGTGAGGGCCGTTCTGGCTATAAAAGAAATCCGTGATTAATAATAAGATAAATAACTTATTTCATTTCGGAACCTTCATATATTTATCGAATCGGTTACTATTTCTGAATCTCAAAAAAGAGAGAAAAAAACAAGGAATAGCAATACGTTTTTTGCCGCACATTTTTTTTTTTTTTTTTTTTTATATATATATACTAAAGTTCATTTTTAGTATTGCTGTATTTTTCTTTTTCTGATTGACCTTTTAAAATAAATATATTAAAAAGATAGTGATGTGTTTTGCCCTTATTAGTTGGTGGATGATGCATCATTCTTCTCCCCTACGCCAAGAACATCACGCCGAAGTTCAGGGCCCTTCTGCATCGCTGCATCACGCCATATGGGGCTGGTTTTGGCGCCGTGGTATTTGGCCGCATAGACCACGTTGAAGTTCAGTGCCACCCATACCGGGTGGTCTAAGAATGACAATTTTAGTTCACATGATCAACTCGCAACCATTTAATAACAAGATCTTACATGGCAAATATGGAAGTTACAAGTAACCTCACACCTTCTGTATCTTGAACAAGTCTTAGTAGATTTGACAAAATAAACTATTATATTTGACATGTTACTAACTGTTATTTTTACCCCCGCTGAAGAAATATTCTGGATCCGCAACTGATGACCTCCATGGCTAGCCATTAAAAGAGATCGAACACCTTAACAGAGGCTTACGAACTGAATTCAAAATAGAATTCTAGTCCGTACCTTGGATTGGAGCTTCAATCAGAACAAGAGATGACGATGAAACTCTTCGCCTACGTACGACTCGAAAGGTTGCGGCGGTGATGGGTGACGGTGTTGTGATGTAGCCCGGGAGTCGGTCTCCGTCCAACAGAGGATGAGGCTGAGATGCTACACGAATACAAACAGTTCCGGTGGAACTCGTTACCAGTTGAAGTTCTCCGAGAGTTCATAGTCGCCAGTCGATGATATCAGGTGTCACGGATCAAATGATTTTGGGTTTCACAAGGTATCTCTATGAAGGTTACGGAAATGATTGTGTCCCGATCATTAAAATGGTCACCAATTCAGTTAGGAAGTGGTTTGATGGTCGCTTATTAATTAATATTTATATATTTCCCTTTCTAATATTTGAATTACATATTTATTTAAAAAATTACATATTTCACATTCTATATTAATATTTACATATCATTAAAATTAACTTATTGTAAGTAAAAATATATTACATATTTCACCTTCTATGCACATACTTAAAAATTTCATTGACATTAATTTATTACCCATAATCCAAGTTACATATTGTAAAGGCTAGATTATGAGGCTTGTAATATTAAATAAGTTGGGCTGGGCTTAGAGAGTTTCATTAGAATCATAGGCTAGTTTGCTATTGTATTTAGGCTAGTTTATGATTGGGTTTGGGTTTACTATTGGGTTTATGATCCACAAGGGTCCCAATAGTAAACCCATTGGGGTGCCTATATAAACCCCTCAAGACCTCCTCATTTGAGGATGCTAGTTTACGATTGAGAGAGAGGCAACCAGAGGTGTTTACGATCACTAGTGTTCACGATCGTAAACCTGAGAGAGAGGTGTTTACGATTTATTATCTTGTACCCGACAAGTTCATCTTGTGTGCAAAGATCAAGCTTTTATTGTTTTATCATCGTTTTCTTGTGTTCTCTTCATCTTTATTCTTGAATCGGTCTTGTACAAGGATTCCGCACTTGTACTAGATTTAAATATCGTGATTAGTTATTTTTTCGGACCTACAATTGGTATCAGAGCCAAGAATCTGTGATTCGAGGTTCTCACGATATTGGATTCAAGCATTTTTCTGGAAAAAGTTCGAGTTTTTGAAGATTTGAAGCTGCTGGAGGTGTTTACGATCAGATCTGCTGCTGTTCTTCGAGTTCACGATCAGTTTTTCTGGGTATTTCCGTGTTTACGACTTCTTCGGTTGAAGATCTTCATTGTTTGGGTGTTTACGAGTTCAAGACTGCGTTTTTATCGTGTTTACGACCCGGTGTTTTGAGTTTACGACATTTCTTGATCGGAATTGGGGTTTACGACATTTTTGGATCGTAATTGGGAGTTTACGATTCAGTTGAATCGAAATCAGGCGTTTACGATTTGGTTTTATCGGAATCGTCGTTTACGATCAAGTGTTTACGACCCGGTGGTGTTTACGATCGGCCAGGCTGTCAAATATCGTAAACGGGAGATTACGATCGTAAACAGGGTTTACGATCGGAAACAGGATTTGCGGCAAAAAGTCTCTTTTTCACACTTTCACGGAAACGGGCGTAACTTTTGACTCGTTTGGAGTTAGAGGCTCAAATTTGAACACGACGTTCGTGACACCGAGCCCCAGAATTACCCTAGACTAATGTCCAGGGGAGCTCGTTTGGACCCCCAAATTCCACTCCGAAGGCCTCCGTTTTTCAGTTTTAAGTTTCTGACACTATTCTTTGAATAGTGATTTTGCCGTTTTTGCTGATTTTTCAAAATTTTCAGAAGCTGCATAATGAGTTCAGTGGTTGAAGAAAAGAATATAGTTGAGGACAAAGATGATTTCACAGATGAAGTTGACAAAACTGAGATATGTCCCAATCCCACTTGTGCTCGTATAATTCCTGGACTTAGGCAAATTTGTAAAAATTATCAGATAGAATTATTTGAGACAAAATGCGAGAGGAGTTCTTTTAAGGGTAGATGGCAAAAGAATGAGGAGAAGGTAAAAGCTCAGAAACGAGACATTGAGAAATATCAGAAGCTAGCAACGGAGAAGACTATCTTATATGATCGGGCTAGGATTGAGATATCTGAGCTTACACAGAAATTAACTGAACTGCAACAAAAATTTGATGAGCTGCAGGTCAAGTATGATTGCAATCAGGAAAGAAACAAAAGAATGCTCGATGCTGGAAAGGAATTGTCACATGCTGTTGTGACTGGTCAAGTTGGGAAAGATAAAACTGGGTGTGGGTCAGAAAAGTCTGATAAGTCTCTGTCTGCAAACAACATCATTCCTCCACCAGTTCCCAGAGACATTATAGGAATACTTCTTAGTGAGGATCAAGTTGAACGAACCAAATCTGATTATAAAGAAGCTGCTCCTCCTATTGATAGTGTCTTGGTTGGAACTACACCATTGACTCAAGAGGAAATAGACAATGAGGCAAACATGACATATGGTGAAGGGAGAATAGAGGACGTATCAAGAGATGATGCTGAGTGCCAGGAGTATAACAGATGTCACAACTCTAAGTCTGATGAGGCTGGGATAGAGTTGAAACCATACCCTGAAATTGAAACCCCATACTTCAAGGTAATTGACAAAGTCGAAAGGGAAAAGGTGATCTTGACGACACGGCCTGAGGGGAAGATCTTTATGACATCTGGATCAATGTTTGACCAAGAACCAGATGTAGGATATGAATTACCGTCCTTCTCCTCCAAGTTCAAGGGTATAACCGATGGAGTGATAAGCGAACCTAAAGTTGAGAGGCCAAAGATCACCATCAAGCATCCAAGCATGAAACCAACAGCTGGAGTGAAGAATGAAAAACTCAAGGGAGTAGCTGTGTCTCCCATTTCTTCAGTTGGATCATGCAGTTGCTGTTGTAATTGCAAGAATGGTGCTTCAACGTCAAAGAATCAAGGAAGCATAAAGACAGTAAAGACAGGTTCGACACAGGCTTCGACAAACCAGCAGAAAGTCAAATCTGAAGCTGCAGTCAAAGCAAAGAAGCAGACACAAGGCAAACCAGCTCCATATCAGCCACCAAAGACAAATGGGTACACGTCTGACTTCTATCTAAAGAAGCAGACTTGTTTTAATTGTGGCATCGCTGGTCATATTGCTAGAAACTGTCTTTATCGCCCCTATGAACCCTATTTTCCGAAAAGTCAAAGGGTTTCATCTCAGGAGTCTGTAAAGTCTAAGCCCATGAAGGTGGAAAAACCTAAGGCAATGAAGACTGTTACTCCTAAGGTTAAACCCTCTGATCAACATTGGGGTGCTGCCAAAGCTGAAAGAAAATCTTTAAATCAAAACAACAGCTTTCCAAGTTACCAAAATTTCCAAAAACAGGTGAAGAAACCATTTTCAAAACAAACAAAGTCTGAAAAACCCAAGGTTACCCCTCCCAAGGTAACTAAAACTGTTTTCAAAAATGATTCTAAAATGCAGAAGGTTGAAATACCTAAAGTCACAACTCAAAAGGTGACTAAAACAAAAACTGTTTTGAAAAGTGAATCTAAAACGAAGAAGGTTGAAATACCTAAGGTCACAACTCCAAAGGTGACTAAAACAAATGTTAAATCACCTGGAACTTGGAAACCAAAGGCTAATGCAGCTACAACCGAATCATCCCAACTTCCTGATTTTTCAAAAGGAATGTTTTTAAAAGAAATTTCATTCATTGATTCCTCAGGGGTACCCAGAAAAACAATGGCCTGGGTACTATTAGCTAACTAATCTCTCACTCTGTGCAGGAACGATCAAGGAGGATTATCACTAACGTTTTATTACTAATTTGTTTGTTGATAAGTGATTGTTCCAGGCACAGTTTAGGAGACGTATCTTCATGTCATGACAAGCAATTTTTTATGGAGGATATGTTTCCTTGAGAGGTAAAAGGTTAAATTCAGCATGAAAGGTACTGTTCTTAACTTGGTTGTTTGTTTGATGAAGCGGCAAAGGGTGTTTTGAGTCAAACCAAATTTCCTAAAATTTTCACTTGGTGATTGATTGTTGAAGTGTTTGACTTCAAATGCAATGAAGTGTGCATGTCATGAAACCCAATTTTCTAAAATTTTCAAATCAATACTTTGAAAGTTAGCTTGGCCAGATGTCTGCAATATTTAGTGTTTTGTTCACTTAAGTGTGTTTGTGTGTTTTATTTTTTATTGTTTAAAAAAAATGATGTTCACAAAATTGTGACATTAAAAATCAAAAAGCAAGGGGAAGAAATGTAAAGATAAAGAAAAAGTTGACCCCTCAAAAATAGTGTGCTTTTCAAATTTTTATTGTTTGTGTCTTGTTTTTGAGAAGTTTAGGAGAAGTTTCACATGTCGGTTTTCATAATTTTGTCAGTTTTGCAGGTATCGTGTCGGTCTTGTCGTTTTGGTCTCGTTAGCCCGTTTTATGCCACGGTTAGGTCCCAAATTCACCATAATTGTTTGTAAATACATTTTCATCATTAAAACACTTCATTAAGTCTATTTTGACCAGATTTGTATATTTTCACAAAAATCTCATTTCCCGGTCCGTCAGGTGTCGTTTTAGTCCCGGTTTGTACCCAGATTCAAGTATTTTATTAAGGAATCTTTTGGATATGTTTTGGAATCATTATAACCCTCAAATATTTCTGTTTTTACGCCCAAAATTTCTGGTCAAAAGGGTTTTGTAATTTAATGAATTTTTTTTTGAACGGCAAATTTGGATCACTGACAGGGATATTACACCACCCACCCGATCATCTCCAATCCCCATCAGGAGGAAACTCACCCTTAGATGAGAAAACCCCCTGGCCCAACATGTAACCCCCAGTTTTTATTTTTCGTTACAAGTGGGACTTGAACCCAAGACCTCCACATTACAATGTCTTGGGTACCTCCCTCTAGCCAATTGAGCTAGAGATCATTGGTATTTAATGAAATTTCTAAGTTCTTTAAGGTGTACTTTTGTGTCTAAAAAATACATATGGTGATTTTGAGTCCAAGTAAACTTCCTAATGTTTATAGTAACATATTTTGACTAGGTTTAAGTGCCTAAAACGTGTAATATGTACCAAGGGGTCCAAAATCACATATTTTGACTAGGTTTGAGGCCAAACCGGTTCTAAGCACAATTTCTGGAAACCGATGAAACCGGTTTAGGATCTCAAACCGGTTTGAACCGGTTTTGTATTTTTTTAAACCGGTTTGAATTGGTTTTGTAATATTTTTTTAAACTTTATAAAAACTAAAAAAACATACTTTTTATTGAAAAAAAAACATAAAACATTACAAAAGAGAAGAAGTTCACGCCTAAACGATTACAAAAGTACCTAATTTTGAAAGAAAATACAAAATATTTTAACTAGATTAAACATTATTGTTGGGATAGTCGAGTTCAATCCATTGCCGCCGCCGCCCTTTTTCGTTGTTTTGCTTGTCTTGCATCGGCTTCAACTTCTTCATCGGAAATTGGCCATGCCATCCCCGCGCGCTACCTCATCGTCGTGTACAATCACCTCCGTGTCAATTTGACCTTCAAGATTAGAAACGTTTTGTATACGTTCCATTGCGTCCAAGTGATCCTTCAAGCAAATGCAAGTCTCGAGCGACAACGCGGTGAGCCTAGTCCTCCGAATGGATAACACCCTGCCAATAAGAGAAAAAGCCGATTCCGAAGCTACCGTGGAATCTTGGACACTTAGTAGGTCTCGGGCCATGGCGGAAAGGACCGGGTAATTTGTTTGATTTCCTTTCCACCAACCCAAAATATCAAAGTTATCAAAATCATCCTCATTTAGTAGTGGAAGATAATTGGTCCCGGTGTATCTCCCAAACTCACTACTTGGGGCGGAACTCTTGGCTCGTTTACTACCCATGTTTCTTAACGTGTTCAAAAGATTTTTGCTAGTTTTAGATTTTGAAGTAGTTTCCGATGACGAATGCATCTCATGTATGTTGCTTATATTACCATACTTTTGGTAATAAACTTCATACATGCTTTGAAAATGTGAATGAAAACGTTCTTTTGCCTTTTCACTAAAATTAGCATCGTCATCGTTTAAGTTCAAAGCGTTGGAGATATCATCAATTAATATACCCACACCGGATGAGTTGAAGTAAGGGTTTAAAGCGGTAGCACAAGTAAAGACGGCTCGGAAAATCGGTAAAATATTTTCTAAACTTTTTATTTCATAGGTTCAAGCATTTTTTCAAAAATTTCACCTTCAAACTCAAACTCATTTAGTTTTCCACACATAATAAACAATTGGTGAAGTACCAAGTTACTTGTCGGATAATAAACTCCCGACAAGTATGTAGTGGCCTCTTTAAATGTTTGAAGTAGTTCGGTTAATTTTTTGATAATTGCCCAACCCGTAGTAGGAAAGACATGCACAAGACTTTGTGAAGCAAGGTTGTCATGAAACAACTCTAAAGAAGGTTGTTGCCTAAGCGCACACTCTAACATTTTCCAAGTTGAGTTCCACCTAGTTGGAACATCCCAATTCGGACCCAAATAGAGCTTATCCGTTTCGTGACAAAAATCGCGATAGTCGGTTGCTCGTTTCTTTCCACTATGAAAAACATCTTTTAACATTTGTCTAAAATCATCTTTAACTTTCCCAATCCCCTCATCGTTTAACCCATCTTGCACAACCAAGTTAATGATGTGTGCGACACAACGAGTATGATAAAAGACACCTTGACAAATCGGTCCATATTTTAGTTTTAGTTTTGCAACCGCACTTGTGTTGTTCGAAGCGTTGTCAAAAGAAATTGAAAATATTTTGCTTTCAAGTTTATAAAATTGAATAACACTATCCAAAATAGCAAACAAGTTTTCACCGTCATGAGGATAGTCGAATTTTTCGAAAGAAATGGTTCTTTTCATCATTTGCCAAGAATCGGGGTTAATCCAATGTGCGGTTACGCAAAGGTAAGAATCGGGTAAACCATGCGGAGCCAACCAAACATCGGTAGTTAAGTTAACTCCGGTATTTAAATTTTCAAAACCAAAAACTAATTGTTGTTTTGCTTCTTTCCATCTTCTAACACAATCATTTCTAAGAGTTGTACGACTTACGTGACGATAACGTGGTTGAAGTGTTTCTTGAATCAAGGCCGTCAAGCGCGGGTTGTCGAAGTGATCAAATGGTAAACTTTCTTGAATCACAAAGTTAGCCATTCGTTCACGAACCATCTCCGGATCAAAATTCCACAAGCCTCCATCGACCCCAACTTGAGTTTGATTACTACTTGGGTTATTCTTGTTCTTTTTGCAATAAGTATCCAAATGGTTTTTAAGATTCGAGTTCGAATCTCCTTTCGATAGCAAACCGCAATAATGACACCGAGCCTTTTGCAAACCATTTTTCAACTCAACCAAGTCGAAATGCGGCCCGAACAAATGCGGAGCCCTCTTTGTTGGAACAATCCTCACAATCGAGAACGCGTCGTCGCCGGCGTTGCTTTGAGCACTTGAAGAGGCCATTTTTTGAGTGAATGATGGATAATCTTTGTTGGAATTTAAGAGATTGGGAAGTGGGGTAATGTTTATAACACATAAAGGGGGTATATATACCAATTTTTAGCCTCAAATCGACCCCCCAACGGTCAAAAAATGGCTATATAGCCGTTACCAACGGCCAGAAACGGTCAAAAAAAGGTGCTTAAAAGTGATGTGAAGAAACCGGTTTGGGCCAAATCCGGTTTGGGAACCGGTTTCTTCACAAAAACCCCTAACCGGTTGAAACCGGTTCGGTTTGATCGGTTTGAGAACCGGGTTGATCAAAACCGGTTTTGACTGGTTTGAGAACCGGTTTAAGAACCGGTTTGTGAGCCCAAACCGGTTTGGGCTTTGCACCTCTACTCATTATGTTCAAAGTAAAGTACTCATTTTGGTTTTTAAGCAAAGACATGTGTAATAACTTAAATATGTTATGTTTTGTACATGATATGGCAAGATAATCACTAACATAAGTAGATTATTACATTCTACACATGAGAACATGAAGATAGTTACTAAAAGTAAGCTTTTATGACACTAAAATGAGTTTAGGCACCAATGTATGTCAAGACTTGTTATAGGATTGATTTAGACATAAAAGAAAACTAGAAACAACAACTAGAACATGATTTCATCATAAAATGTGGCGGTTAGAACTCACTAGGTGAGGTTGATGGCCGAAAATGATGATAATGGTGTTCCTTGCCTTCTCAAGCTTCCTAGCTCCTTAGTTCTTCAAGGAAAGTGTGGTTACTTGAAAGTTTTAGAGTTAGAGTGAGAGTAGAGAGAGAGAGAGAGAGAGAGAGAGAGAGAGATAGTGGGCGATCGAGAGAAGAGGGTGAGATAAGAGAGACTTTCTTGAGAGTGTTAAGTGTGTAATGTGGGTGCTAGGGTTCATAATGTGGTTTATATATGTGTGTTTAATAAAAATGGGAGTGTTTGGAAGTGTTCGGGTTGGGTTCGGCCAAAGAGAACTGAGAGAGATAGGTAGGTGTTTGGGTGTGCAAATGCTTCTAACTCTTGGGGTCTCAAAAGAAAATATAAGTGTTATGTGTGTGTGTTGTGTCTAGCCGAAGAAAAGGAGAAAAACGGAGGTCGGGATCGACCCTTGTGGTCCGACCCGTTTCATCACACCCAAGGGTGAGAGTTCAAGCTCTTTCTTTTATAGTTAGTATGTATTCAAAGGTGGCATTAGTTTGGGGAGGCTCATGAACCGATTTCTTTAAGGAAAAAGGGGGGGGGGGGTATTGTCCATTGGGTAACAAACTAGTGTACTATGGGGGACAAGTTCCTCCTATGAGGTCTAAAGACATGTAGGGTGCAAGGGATTGATGTGTTTGGCATAAATCAAGTCAACACAAAACAACAAATAAACTAATAAAGGTGGGGTGGTTTGGTTAGGAAAACTGGCAAGAAGGGAGGAGACGGGTCGCGGGTTCGATCCCGTGACCAAACCGGGTCACGAGGAAAAGAAAAGAGAGACGAGGGAGGATGGAGATCGCAGGTTCGAACCATGGGGTAACCAGGTCGATCGGGATCAAAGAAAGAAAAGGAAACATGGATGGATCGTGAAAAGAAAAGAAAGAAGGCTAGGAAACCGGGTTCGAATCGATGAGGTAACGCGTCAAGAAATAATTAAAACGAATTGGTTTTGTTTGTAAAACGTAAAGGAAATAAAATGGGTTAAAAATATAGATAATAAAGATCGAGTTTGTTTAAAATGGTTACTTGTTTGCATTGATGTCAAACACGAAGGTGACGAGTTGCATGGATGACGTACGGGTCATGCATGAGAACGAATTTCGTCACGATGAATGACGAGGTTGTTTACAATTGAAATGGACGTGAAATATTTCGTTAATAACATTAAATAGAGTCACAAGTCTTGATCGATGTCATTGGTGTCTAAATATATATAGTGTCACATTCGTGATTATCATAAAATGTTTTCGTGAATATATACATTCGTTTCAACCGTTTAATAAAATATTTTCACGTATAAAATGTAAACGTTAAACGTAATAATGATTAACTAAAATCATATGTAACGACAAGAATAAAATAAAATGAAATCCCAAGATGAGAGGAACATGAGTTATTTATTTTACTACAAAGGTGATAGGAAATGAGTAACGTGTCCGATTAGTTGCCTTTTTATTATTAAAATTCCAACGACCATTCCGTGTAAGGAATTGTTAAATCTGGGAAATGGTTGTTTGTTATGATAAGGCTACGTCAAGACTATGACTACGTTTGCATATAAAGACACTAAACTATTAAAATTCAGCACGTTGCACGTTAATAGTTATATAAAACAAGTAGCACATAAGTATATATTATTGTTTAGACCATCGGAAACTTACGGGGTGTCACAGAGCTTAAACTTTCGTAAGCTTAAAAATATCCATATGTGTGTCAATTCAACACTAACTATGCTTACAGAGACTTCTTAGATGGCCTTGTTTGCTATTTTTAACATTGTGTTAGATTATTTAATAAGTCATTTTAAATGAAGTGAGTAATTATATAATATATATATTTTAAAAGGAGAATATGCTTGTGCAACCATTTTCCAAAGAGGAGGTTAAGGAGGCTGTATGGCAATGTGGAAGTAATAAAACCCCGGGACCGGACGGGTTTAATTTTGGCTTCTTCAATCATTTCTAGGGGATGTTCGAAGCGGATTTTCGGGCGGTTTTGGAGCGTTTTTTCGATAATGGGATTATTAGTAAAGGGTGTGGTTCTTCTTTGTTCACCTTATTCCTAAAACTAGAGACCCGCAATCGCTAAACGATTTTAGACCCATAAGTTTAGTGGGTTGTATTTTTTAAGGTGATCTCTAAAGTGTTGGAGAATAGAATGAAATTGGTGGTTGGGAAGATTATCTCCGACAATCAAATGGCTTTCATAGCTAATAGAAACATCATCGACGGCCCACTCATTGTTAATGAGGTTATATCGTGGAGTAAGAGGTCCAAGGAAAGAATTTTGATGTTTAAAATCGACTTTGAAAAAGTTTACGATTCGATGAATTTGGAGTTTTTATTGTCTGTTCTAAGGCAAATGAACTTCCCCGAGAAGTGGTGCCAATGGGTCCGGGGCTGCCTTGCGTCTTCTCGGGCAGTTCTGGTGAATGGTTCCCCCACATGGGAGTTTCAATGTGAGAGGGGACTTCGGCAAGGAGACCCGCTATCGCCTTTCCTTTTCTTAACGGTGATGGAAGCTTTGACGTGGATGTTGGAGAGGGCGGTTAATATGGGAATTTTTAATGTAGTATAGATTCCTAATGGAGGGCATGTCTTGTCTAGTATCCTTTCTGCGGATGATGCTTTGGTGGTGGGAAGATGGTCGAAGGCCAATGTGCTTAACCTAAACAGGATGCTACGGGCCTTCTTTCTAGTATCTATCCTTAAGGTTAACTTGTCTAAATGCTCCCTTTATTGGTCTTAATTGTGAGCCTCAGGAGGTGGCGGTTATGGCTGATCGCTTGAGGTGTAAAAGTGCTAGCCTTCCTTTCATGCACCTTGGTTTATTGGTTGGAGGAAACCTTAATCGGGTTTCGAGTTGGAAGCCGGTTGTAGACGCGTTCGAGGCCAAGCTTTCAGGTTGCAAAGCGAGAAAGTTATCGATGGCAGGGCGTTTAGTGTTGGTGAAACCGGTTTTAGATTCTATCTCGTTGTATTTCTTTTCTCTTTTTAAAGCCCCGAGGAAGGTTATACATAAACTTGAGAGCATCCGTTTCAATTTCTTGTGGGGAGATGTTCAAAACAAAAGAAAGGTGCTTTGGATTAGCAGGGAGGTTTTGTTTAAACCCATTAACAAGGGGGGTCTTGGCCTGATTCCGCTCGAAATGTCGAACTTGGCCCTTATGTAAAAATGGTTGTGGAGATTCAACGTGGAGCCAAACAAATTGTGGAGAAGAGTGGTGGTTGGATTCCATGTAGGGAACTCAGGGAGGGGGTTGGTTCTTACGAAAAAAGGAGGGCTGGGGTTTGGGAGGGGGTTGGTTCCTATGAAAAAAGGAGGGGTTGGGGTTTGGACGAGCATAGCTAGAGTTGAAGAGGCTTTCCTTAAAAATAAGGTTAGACTTGATTGTTTCATTATGCAGGAATCTGATGGGTGGTCTTGGAAAGGTGACTCCTCGGGGGTCTTCTCGGTGAAAGGAGCTCATGGTCTTCTTCTTGAGGGGTAAATTTAGGAGAGGTGAGCCATGTGAATTGGAGTAAGATCGTGCCGGCGAAAGCGAATATTTTGTTTTGGCGAGCAATGATTGGGAGGCTTCCAACGAAGGAGGGGCTCGAAAAGAAGGGAGTTAGTCTTGTATCAGCGCTGTGTCCGGTCCGTGGCGAAGGGACTAATAACGAGATGCATCTTTTTACCGGTTGTTGTTACAAGTCGATGTTATGGTATGTAATAGCTCAGTGGTGCACACTCTCAAATTTCTTTCTTTTTGACATTCAAGATCTCAA
The DNA here is from genome assembly GCA_039602395.1 of Deinandra increscens subsp. villosa. Lineage (NCBI taxonomy): Eukaryota > Viridiplantae > Streptophyta > Magnoliopsida > Asterales > Asteraceae > Deinandra > Deinandra increscens. The sequence continues at coordinate 18,639 of JBCNJP010001930.1, read as the reverse complement.
CCTGAGAGTTAAAGACAAAGGGTAAATAAGTCTAAAGAGGTCTTGGTGGATGTGGTTGTTAGAGCTGCGATTTGGGTTTCATGGAGAGCTCGGAACGACATCGTTTCTAATGGCAAAAGAACTACCTTAGTCGAAATGGTAGTGGAGATCAAGGCTTTAAGTTTTTTCTTGGTGAATAGTAGGGCTAACACTATGTTCCCGAGTTCATTTAAGAGAGGAAAGGAAAGGAAAAGAAAGGGAAGGAAACATAATAAACTTTGTATTCCCAAGTTTCATTAAAGGAAGGAAAGGGAAGGGGAAATAAAATTTGTGTGTTCCCAAGTTTCATTTAAGGAGGGAAAGAGAAGGAAAGGGAGTGAAAATTAGGCAAGTTTTGTAAGTTTTTCTTTCCTTCCGATTTGGAAGGAAATGGAAGGAAATGAATCTCCCCCTTTCTTTTCTTTTCTTTTCCTTTTCCTTCCCTTCTTTTCCTTTCCTTTCATTTCTTTTCTTTTCTTAGGTGAACTCGGGAACACAACGTAAAGGATGGAAGGTTGATTGGAGGGAATGAGTTTGTTTTAATTTCTGATGTAGTGGGGGTTTTTGTTGTTTTGTTGGGGCCGATTTTAGCTTCTTGTTTTTCTGGTTTTTTCCGTATCTTAATGAAATCGTCGTTCAAAAAACATAATTATATTTCAAATTTAAATAAGAGTTAATTGCCATTTTCGTCCCTGAGGTTTATAAGTTTTAGCCATTTCAGTACAAAAAAAGTTTTTTTCTCCTCAGCTTCCCTCACGTTTGTAATTTCTGCCATTTTAGTCCATATCACTAACTGACGTTAAAAACTAACTGAAAAATAGGGGTATTTTCGTAAAACCATATTATCTATTTTTTTTAAAGATTTTTAACCCTAAAAAAACAAAAACCCACGCAATCAAATCCTTATCGTCCAATCAAAAAGAAAACGACTTTTTTTAAACGGGTTAGTTTTAATGGGTCAAGAAACCATTAAAATGGTCAAAACTCAGATTTTGACCATCAAAATGTTAAAATGTCTAGAAACTCACATTTGTCATATGCAAATGGGTCAAAAACATAGATTTGTCATATATAAATTGGGTCCAAACCATAATGTTAATCAAAGTTACACACCAAAATAAGTTTACATACCAAAATAAGTACTTTGACCCAAACGTGACTTAATCAAAGTTCATCATTGACCTAAACATAAACATAATCAAAATATGATACTTTGACCCAAAATCATCATCTTGCACCTTCATTTTAAACACCATCAGCTTGATTAACATGAATCCTTTGACTGCAAGTCCTCTTGTTGTGGCCTTTTTGCTTGCAAATTTGACAAGTAACACTGTTGCCTCTCCTTGGTAGCTTCCCTGTAGTTCCAATTGCCTGGCTCAATTCTTCTGCAGCAGCTTTCTTTGACTGACTCAACTCATCAGCAGCTTTCTTTCTCTTTTTGGTTGGTCTTCCAACTTGAATGTGATGTTTTGGAGGAATTAAAGTAGTTGGGCACTCATTAGGTTTCCATAACCTTTTACCATTAATTGGATCAATAGTCTGTGCATATACCTTCTTCCAAGTCTCTAGCCAATATGCTTCATCAACCCACTTCTCTACAACACCGTCATCCAGTCCATGATCACGTTGATCCCATATACAAGCACCTGCATGCCTACATGGGATCCCAGTCAACTCCCACTTCCTGCATGAGCATGTCTTCTTATCTAGTTGAACTATACATTGATCTTCATTAGCACCAATTGATTGTACTTGATACTTTGTCTCACCATTCCAAAACACCCTATAGTTAGAAGCCGCTTTTGTCACACCCCCAAAAATCCCACGCGCGATAACGTGCCGCAGGGAGCGTGACAAACCAGGATCGAACACATTAGCCATACGAACAGTCTATATGCAACGTAAAAGTCAAACCAGAGTAAATGCGTTTTTAAATGCGGAAGCGTAATCGACAAAGTTATAATAATTGTTCAAGCGCCACAACATGCGCAAACCAATAGTTAATAAGTTTGATAAATAAATAAGTCTATGATGCATGCAGGGTAACAGTAATCCTTATGTGGTGCATCCTAGCTCGTGGCAGACAATCCAGTTTAGCGACCTGAGATATAACATGCTAAAGTGTCAACACAAAGGTTGGTGAGTTCACAGGTTTATCAGTTCAATAACATTTCAAGTTCAGTTTAAGATTGACCGTTCAATAACGTCAAGTTGTAAGAGCATAATCACTAATATATATCAAATAGCTAGCTAGGCTATATACATGAAACTTCGCACGTTGATGGTCACCGAAGCTAACAGTTGTTTCAGTAGTTTGCCTTGTTGTGTTTAGGACGAATATAACACCCGTTCGATATCCAATCGTGTCAGCGCGACTGACCCGGGTGGGGTTTGTCAGACCCAGTAGTACTACAATATATTTCCCGCTATCGTCATTAATACTAACGGTACCATAAGAAGGACTTTGTTGTATAGTGTGCTACAAGTACTTCAAGTGATATATAAAAGTCTAATTATCTCAGTTGTGTAAATCATGCATGTTAATCTCCCCCAAAAGGATTAAAACAGTAAAATGGGGCCGTGAAACTCACCTTAGGTTGCTCGGCAAGGTTTCCAGTCAAACAGTTAATTCAAGTAGCAAGAACGAGTCTTGTGCAAGCAATCAATCACCTAACGAGCATACGAGTATAAGTGTGTGTTCTATAGACTATTAGTTTAACGCAATCGACAAAAACGAAAAATCGTGAAGTCCGGATTAAGTCGAGGATGGCACGTGTGCCAAATCCGACGATTATCGAAATAACGCAAGAAAATCCAATATATATTAATAATATATATTTTCCAAGTTCAAAGATTCATTAAATAAATAAATCTATATATATATATATATATATATATATATATATATATAATATGTATTTACTAGATGTTCAAGAAGTGTTAATAACGAATTTGTGAGGACAATATACATTTATATATATAAAAGGTCATCGTAAAATATTCGATTATTTCAATAAAAATCCAACGACATGAGTTTATATATTAATCTATTCAAGATTTATATATTTTTGCCTATTTGTAAAACTAGAATTTTTATATCTAATATTATATATATATATATATATATATATATTGGTATTAGAAATCTATTTTTAATTAAAGATAACAAGTTAACATATTTTATAAATCAAAATATGATTTACGAGTCTTAAGTATCATAATTATATTTTTACGGGTTTAAGATACGACAAGGAACAATTTCGGTACAAGTTCTAGTGATTAAATACTCAAAAGATGCAAAATAAAAAGGAAAACAGCAACATGGAGGTCACTGGGTTCGAACCCGTGACCTCTGTGTTATAGCGCAGCGATGGTACCACCAGGCCAGCGCCCCGGTTGTGTTACTGATCCGATCGTTAACACTTTATGCGCAGATTGCGACCATGAGTAGTTTAGGAAAAAAAATAGCAGGATTATAAATATGGTGGGGACTGGATTCGAACGGGCGACCTCTAGTTTGGGAAACACGCCTCAAACCACTCGGGCACTTGACCCGATTGTGTTATAACCCGGAATACAAACTATATATGCTAAACCCGAATCGCGTCATCTTCCTCCTCAAGAACTCCGGTGGCCGGAGTTTCATTCCGGTCACCGGAAAAACGCGAAACATGTACACGAATCCCAGAAAAGATGCGATTAACATAGAGGAATCGTTACCTTGAGTCAGAGATGAGAGATTGATGTGTTTTTGGTGACGAAACGAACCGAAACACAAATACGAACACTCGATCACGATCACTATTTGCACCTCTAATGCCTTCCGGTTGCTCTACAGTAGCTCACGATCACTGTTGGTGGTCGATGGTGGTTGCTCAGTAGTCAAATGGTGGTGTTTTGGTGGTGCCTTCGGGTCGCCGGAAAAACGAAAACGAAAGAAGAGGACGAGAGAATGTGAGAGGGGTGTGTCAAAATGATATGTGAATATCATTGATTCAGTTTTGATGGCCCTAAATGTAACTGATGGAAGGTGATGATGATCGGTTTCGACTTGATCGCCGGATCAATTAATCTCACGTAAGTTACTGATCATTTAAATGACAATGGAGTATTGACGAGATTGGTCCCTCTCACACTTACAAAGATGGCACAAGATTTAGGATAACTACAGAAATGGTCCTTCATATCTTATCAACTAAAATGAAGTTTAGGAAATGACAGAAATGGTCCCTTAAGTTATAAAAGATAACGGGACGCTAACAAGGTTAGGGAAGGTGTTTTTAATGACGAGTATACAAGGAACGTCAAAATATATAAATCGTATAACGTTTATAAAATATATAAACCTCATCTTATTCACATGAAATCATAGAATTATAATTCCACCATTATTTTTCTAAAATCATATAAAATCACAACTTAACTATATATAATAATTCATATTTACTCATCTTAAATTCTCATAAAATCATAGACTTTAAACTTATAACTTATGTATATTTAAGTCACATAAAGCCATGAATAATAGCTTGTAATTAAATCATTAGGTTACATATAAATATGATTGAGATCTATATAAATATATCTCACAAAAGTAAATGTTTAATTATTACATAAAATGACATAACGTCACATGAAATCATAATTTATGAATTACATAAAATCGAGAATATCAAACGTATAGACTTTAGTGCATGCTCGTTTAGTGATGTACTACACAAAACCCTAATTGCTAAAGTCAACGCAGATAAGCACATAAATGTTCACACAACACTTAATACGTTTTACGGTTCAGTTAATGCCAGGAAAATGACCTGAAAAGTCGGATTGTCACAGTATCCCCTTGTTGAAGAATTTTCGTCCTCGAAAATTGCGTAACGCGGTAAAAGTTAATGAGCTAGACACAAAGAAAAGAAAAGAAAAGAAAAGAAAAATTCTCAGTCGTCACATCATCCCCTTGTTGAAGAATTTTCGTCCGCGAAAATTAAACCAGTACCTGAACTAAACGAAGGCTGAACCTTGAATATTCTGGGATATTTCTTCATCATCTGATCTTCGCGTTCCCAAGTAAATTCAGGACCATGTATCGAGTTCCAACGAACTTTAACGATTGGGATTTTGCTACGCTTTAACTGTTTAACCTCCCGGTCCATAATTTCTACCGGTTCTTCGATAAATCGAAGTTGTTCGTCCACATGTAACTCCTCGAGTGGAGTGATTAATGTCTCATCTGCTAAACATTTCTTTAAATTCGACACGTGGAAAACGTTATGGACCCCACTTAGCTCTGCTGGTAAGTTTAGTTCATATGCTGATAGACCAACTCTCTTAACAATCTCGAATGGCCCAATGTATCTCGGGTTTAACTTACCACGTTTACCAAAACGTACTACACCCTTCCAGGGTGAGACCTTTAACAAGACCTTGTCTCCTTCCTCAAATTCCAAAGGTCTTCGCCGTTTATCAGCATAACTTTTCTGTCTATCTCGTGCGGCTGTCATACGATTACGAATTTGCTAGATTTTCTCTGTTGTCTCAAGTACCAACTCAGGACCTGTGAGTTGACTGTCACCAACTTCCGCCCAACTGAGAGGTGATCTACACTTTCGCCCGTAAAGTGCTTCAAACGGAGCTACACCAATACTGGTGTGGTAACTGTTGTTATAGGAAAATTCCACTAATGGTAAATGTTTATCCCAACTTTCACCAAAATCAATCGCACATGCACGCAGCATGTCCTTGAGAGTTTGAATGGTCCATTCACTTTGACCATCGGTCTGAGGGTGATACGCAGTACTCATATCCAAACGCGATCCCAATGCTTCATGTAGAGATTCCCAACATTTGGATGTAAATCGAGCGTCTCGATCTGATATAATAGAAACTGGTAATCCATGTCGCGAGACGATCTCTTTAAGATAAATTTTGCCTAATGTCTCGGAGGTATCAGTTTCCTTGATTGGTAGAAAATGTGCCGACTTGGTTAAGCGATCAATAATTACCCAAATTGTATCACACTTACTTGCTGTACGGGGTAACTTTGTGATAAAGTCCATAGCAATTCCCTCCCATTTCCACTCGGGAATTTTAGGTTGTTGAAGTAACCCTGCCGGTTTCTGGTATTCCGCTTTGACCTTGGAACAAGTCAAGCACTTGCTTACGTAAGTGGCAATGTCTGCTTTCATCTTAGGCCACCAGTAAATCAGTTTCAAATCTTGGTACATCTTATCCGAGCCTGGATGAATAGAGTAACGAGACTTATAGGCTTCATCCATAATCAATTCCCTCAAATTTCCATACACGGGAATCCATACTCGGTTCGCACAATACCGGATACCATCGGATCTAACTTCCAGTAATTTATCCCTACCCCGCAAGGATTCTAATTCAATGTTCTCATCTTTGAGTGCTTCGAGTTGTGCATTCCGGATCTGATCAGGTAATCCTGTATGAATAGTAAGTTGTAACGCACGAACTCTTCTAGGCTTGGGGTTTTCCTTCCGGCTTAAGGCATTAGCTACTACATTAGCTTTGCCTGGATGGTATCTAATTGCGCAATCGTAGTCATTAAGAAGTTCCACCCAACGACGTTGTCTCATGTTCAACTCCTTTTGAGCAAAGATATGCTCGAGACTTTTGTGATCAGTGTAGATAGTACACTTTGTACCATAAAGATAATGTCTCCAAATTTTCAACGCGAAAATGACTGCTCCCAACTCCAAATCATGAGTTGTATAATTCTGCTCGTGAATCTTTAATTGACGATAGGCATAAGATATGACTTTCTCCCTTTGCATCAGCACACAACCTAATCCTTGCTTCGATGCATCACAATACACCACGAAATCATCACTACCCTCTGGTAGGGATAATATTGGCGCGCTACAAAGTTTCTGCTTTAGTAGCTGAAAAGCGGCGTCATGCTTTTCATTCCAGTTATACGCCGTTCCTTTATGCGTTAGCGCCGTAAGAGGTTGGGCTATCTTTGAAAATCCCTCAATAAATCGTCTATAATAACCTGCTAAACCAAGAAATTGGCGAATTTCCGTTGGTGTCTTAGGCGCAGGCCAATTCTTAATTGCCTCAACTTTGATTGGACCAACGTGAATCCCCTGATCATTAACGACATGACCAAGAAATTGCACCTCACGCATCCAGAAATCACACTTTGAAATTTTTGCATACAATTGCTCCTTCTTGAGTAACTCTAGGATCAAACGAAGATGTTGTTCGTGCTCCTCCTTAGACTTAGAATATATCAGAATATCATCAATGAAGACGATGACAAATTTATCGAGATATGGCTTGCAAACGCGATTCATCAAGTCCATGAAAATCGCTGGTGCGTTGGTTAACCCAAATGGCATAACCATGAACTCATAATGACCGTAACGAGTTCTAAACGCTGTTTTCGAGACATCCTCCTCGCGGACTCTCAGTTGGTGGTAACCTGATCTCAAATCGATTTTGGAATAGTAGCTAGATCCCTGTAGTTGATCAAACAAATCATCGATTCGGGGCAAGGGATAACGATTCTTAACAGTCACCTTGTTGAGTTCTCTGTAATCGATGCACATTCGAAAGGTTCCATCTTTCTTCTTAACAAACAAGCACTGGAGCTCCCCAGGGCGATGAGCTGGGCCTAATTAAATCCCTTTTCGAGTAGTTCTTGAAGTTGAGTATATAGCTCTTGTAACTCATTTGGTGCCAAACGATAAGGTGCACGAGCAATAGGTGCTGCTCCAGGAGCAAGATCAATCTGAAATTCGACTTCTCGATGAGGCGGTAGACCTGGTAGATCTTCCGGAAAGACTTCAGGAAAGTCCCTCACGATCGGGATATCTTCAATTCTCTTCTCTTCATTTGTTTTCTCTGAAATGTTCGCGAGAACAGCAAAATGTCCTTTTCGCAAGCACTTCTGTGCCTTTAGAAAAGATATCACGCCCATAACAGTACCACACTTTTCTCCTTGAACTGAGACTAACTCTCCACTAGGCAACGGTATTCGAACAATTTTCTCATGACAAACGATTTCAGCACGATTCTTGGATAGCCAATCCATTCCCACAATAACGTCAAAACTTCCCAAAGAGATGGGCAAAAGATCTATTCCTAATTTATGGCCAGCCAATTCCAACTTACAGTCTTTAACTATATGGGTAGACTCAACGAGTTTACCATTAGCAAGTTCAACTACGTATTTAGCATCTAAAGGAGTCATGTTGGCATTTATCATATTGCTAAATTTAGTAGATATGAAGCTTCTATTAGCACCAGTGTCAAACAAGACTAGAGCATAGTATCCGTTAAGAGAAAACTTACCAGTAACAACATTTGGATCTGCTCTGGCATCTCCCGAGCCTATGACAAAAGCTCTACCTCTGGCACCATTCCCACTGTTGTTCCCATTGTTGTTGTTATTATTGCCATTGCGATTGCCAGTGTTGGTGTTATTGTTGTTGTAGTTGTTGTTGTTGCTTCCACCGTTCAGCTGAGGACAATTTCTTTTTTTTATGTGGCCTTCTTTCCCACAATTAAAACAACCTTTAGGGGCTTCAGCATCCTGAACTTGTTTCCCATTGTTCTTAACCCTGCAGGTTTTGGACTGATGACCCTTCTTTCCACAATTTGCACACACATAAGAGTCACACGCACCATAGTGATGGAAACCACACTTGTTGCAACGTGGGGAAATTTCCCATGTACGATGATCCTCCTTGGCCGCCTCGGCCTTGATTGTTCTGCTTCTGGTTGTTCGAGGAAAAATTCCTAGAGTTATCAAACTTGCTGATTCTGGTTTTGATGGTTCTGCTGGTTGGAAGACTTGTTTCCAGACTGATTCCCAGAATTATCCAATTCGTTCATCTAACGTTGTCTAGGTATCCGTCCGGTGAATGCATGTCCAAGTTATCTTATGATCGTAGAGTTCTAGGGATTGATATGGTCGGTAAGATCATAAAAATAGAATTATGATTCAGGATGAGTTCAAACCAGTCAAGGGTTTTCGTCGAGTGTGTTCGTAGTTAAGGAAAACTGGTCATTGAAATACACGAGTGTGACGGTGTCCTACCAGGACCAACTTTTCATAATATGCTCCAAAAAGGTTCACAAATGGATTAGAATCCAATAATAAAAAGGGATCAGATCAGATGTGATAGCGTTTACAAGAATGGAGGACTTTCAACCATCCGATTGAGGCGAACATGCCCGACATTCGGATGTCATGGGGTTTAAGGTAAGAGATTGCATCCTTTGCAACCATCAGCTTGCCGTTTCGGATTCCCTAAGATTTCCATACATTGCAAATTACATTTACGTGTGCACCCGTAACTGTAATTTACCCCATATGGTCACCCTAGTTCCTCTTACTTCAGCTACCAGGTATTGTGGAGTACCTATGAGATATCCTCGGAGTTGGTATCAAGAATAGGGTCACTAACCGATAGTTATCCTGACAAGAATTCGTTAAAGAGACAAGTCTCGAGAACAACATGTTCACTTAATTGGAATGACCCACCCGAAGTGAGTCAGCCATAATTTTAGCTTAAAAGGATTCTGAATAGGGTTTACTGCGCATACCGACTTGAACACCATCTTGCACATAAAGAGAAACTTTAGTCGGCCCACATTAGGTACCGTTGAGGTTATAAGAGTTGTTTGCAGGTTACGTTATCTCGACGCATAGTCCGATAGAAACGAGAAGAGGGGGATCTTAAAAAGATCAAGGCAAATGGGAAAACGCTCAGGGTAACAGAGGCAGATACAAATGACCTCATGAGCAACCAATTGAATTCAAACAATGTTGCCACTGCTGAAGTTGAATGATCGCACTAATAGCACGTCATGATTTCGTTCCCTGAACATGAGAGTTGAGCTATATATGAAAGGCATGTATAATAAGCACCTCCTAAACTAAAGTTAGAGGTTTTAAGGAAAAGAAGAGGTATTACACCACCTTCCCTATGCAGCATACATCCATAGTATGGGCATTACGCCCACTTGTTCAATCTGGAATAATCCCGAGTAGCAATCAGCTCGTCAAAAGTATAACCGTGATCCTTCAATCTGATTCGACGTCTCGTCGTACATAAATGTTAACCAAGAGGTACACAACTTAGAGAGGTTAAGGAAAATTACTCAAGACTAATCGGCTCCTCGCCGTGAGTATAATGGGATTGGATGATGTATACGACATACCGTAAACCAGGTGTGCGTAGGAGTGAGTATCACGATGCATGAGAGAAATTTTTGAGTGCAACTAATGCAAAACAGTTACAGTCTAAGACGAATCTTAGTTCGCTGCAACCAATGGCTCTGATACCAATCTGTCACACCCCCAAAAATCCCACGCGCGATAACGCGCCGCAGGGAGCGTGACAAACCAGGATCGATGTCCATTAGCTACACCAAACGACCAATAATTAATAAAAAGGTTGTATATTTTATTAAAATATAAATACAGAGTTTTACAAATGCGGAAGCGTAATATGCTGAAAGTATTTATTGTAAAAACACCGCCACCCAAGGTGACGTGGCTTGTTCAAAGATAATAAAAGGGTTTCGAAGTCTCATGCATGCGTACTCGTGATACTCGAACATCTGCAACCTGAGAATAACATGCTAAAAAGTGTCAACACAAAGGTTGGTGAGTTCACAGGTTTATCAGTTGAAAAACAGTTCAAGTTCAGTTTAAGATCGATTGTTCAACAACAATCAAGTTGAGTTTATGATTGACTATTCAACAATAGTCAAGTTGAGTTTAAGATTGACTATTCAACAATGGTCAAGTTGAGTTTAAGGTTGACTATTCAACAATAGTCAAGTTGAGTTTAAGTTTGACTATTCAACAATAGTCAAGTTGTAAGAACATAATCACTAATATATATCAAATAGCTAGCTAGGCTATATACATGAAACTTCGCACGTTGATGGTCACCGAAGCTAACAGTTGTTTACAGTTTGCGCAGTTTGCCTTGTTGTGTTTAGGACGAATATAACACCCGTTCGATATCCAATCGTGTCAGCGCGACTGACCCGGGTGGGGTTTGTCAGACCCAGTAGTACTACAATATATTTCCCGCTATCGTCATTAATACTAACGGTACCATAAGAAGGACTTTGTTGTATCAGTGTGCTACAAGTACTTCAAGTGATATATAAAAGTCTAATTATCTCAGTTGTGTAAATCATGCATGTTAATCTCCCCCAAAAGGATTAAAACAGTAAAATGGGGCCGTGAAACTCACCTTAGGTTGCTCGGCAAGGTTTCCAGATCAAACAGTTAATTCAAGTAGCAAGAACGAGTCTTGTGCAAGCAATCAATCACCTAACGAGCATACGAGTATAAGTGTGTGTTCTATAGACTATTAGTTTAACGCAATCGACAAAAACGAAAAATCGTGAAGTCCGGATTAAGTCGAGGATGGCACGTGTGCCAAATCCGAGCGATTATCGAAATAACGCAAGAAAATCCAATATATATTAATAATATATATTTTCCAAGTTCAAAGATTCATTAAATAAATAAATCTATATATATATATATATATATATATATATATATATATATATATATGTATTTACTAGATGTTCAAGAAGTGTTAATAACGAATTTTTGAGGACAATATACATTTATATATATAAAAGGTCATCGTAAAATATTCGATTATTTCAATAAAAATCCAACGACATGAGTTTATATATTAATCTATTCAAGATTTATATATTTTTGCCTATTTGTAAAACTAGAATTTTTATATCAATATACATATATATATATAGGTATTAGAAATCTATTTTTAATTAAAGATAACAAGTTAACATATTTTATAAATCAAAATATGATTTACGAGTCTTAAGTATCATAATTATATTTTTACGGGTTTAAGATACGACAAGGAACAATTTCGGTACAGGTTCTAGTGATTAAATACTCAAAAGATGCAAAATAAAAAGGAAAACAGCAACATGGAGGTCACTGGGTTCGAACCCGTGACCTCTGTGTTATAGCGCAGCGATGGTACCACCAGGCCAGCGCCCCGGTTGTGTTACTGATCCGATCGTTAACACTTTATGCGCAGCTTGCGACCATGAGTAGTTTAGGAAAAAAAATAGCAGGATTATAAATATGGTGGGGACTAGATTCGAACGGGCGACCTCTAGTTTGGGAAACACGCCTCAAACCACTCGGGCACTTGACCCGATTGTGTTATAACCCGGAATACAAACTATATATGCTAAACCCGAATCGCGTCATCTTCCTCCTCAAGAACTCCGGTGGCCGGAGTTTCATTCCGGTCACCGGAAAAACGCGAAACATGTACACGAATCCCAGAAAAGATGCGATTAACATAGAGGAATCGTTACCTTGAGTCAGAGATGAGAGATTGATGTGTTTTTGGTGACGAAACGAACCGAAACACAAATACGAACACTCGATCACGATCACTATTTGCACCTCTAATGCCTTCCGGTTGCTCTACAGTAGCTCACGATCACTGTTGGTGGTCGATGGTGGTTGCTCAGTAGTCAAATGGTGGTGTTTTGGTGGTGCCTTCGGGTCGCCGGAAAAACGAAAACGAAAGAAGAGGACGAGAGAATGTGAGAGGGGTGTGTCAAAATGATATGTGAATATCATTGATTCAGTTTTGATGGCCCTAAATGTAACTGATGGAAGGTGATGATGATCGGTTTCGACTTGATCGCCGGATCAATTAATCTCACGTAAGTTACTGATCAATAAAATGACAATGGAGTATTGACGAGATTGGTCCCTCTCACACTTACAAAGATGGCACAAGATTTAGGATAACTACAGAAATGGTCCTTCATATCTTATCAACTAAAATGAAGTTTAGGAAATGACAGAAATGGTCCCTTAAGTTATAAAAGATAACGGGACGCTAACAAGGTTAGGGAAGGTGTTTTTAATGACGAGTATACAAGGAACGTCAAAATATATAAATCGTATAACATTTATAAAATATATAAACCTCATCTTATTCACATGAAATCATAGAATTATAATTCCACCATTATTTTTCTAAAATCATATAAAATCACAACTTAACTATATATAATAATTCATATTTACTCATCTTAAATTCTCATAAAATCATAGACTTTAAACTTATAACTTATGTATATTTAAGTCACATAAAGCCATGAATAATAGCTTGTAATTAAATCATTAGGTTACATATAAATATGATTGAGATCTATATAAATATATCTCACAAAAGTAAATGTTTAATTATTACATAAAATGACATAACGTCACATGAAATCATAATTTATGAATTACATAAAATCGAGAATATCAAACGTATAGACTTTAGTGCATGCTCGTTTAGTGATTACTACACAAAACCTTAATTGCTAAAGTCAACGCAGATAAGCACATAAATGTTCACACAACACTTAATACGTTTTACGGTTCAGTTAATGCCAGAAAATGACCTGAAAAGTCGGATTGTCACAGTATCCCCTTGTTGAAGAATTTTCGTCCTCGAAAATTGCGTAACGCGGTAAAAGTTAATGAGCTAGACACAAAGAAAAGAAAAGAAAAGAAAAGAAAAATTCTCAGTTGTCACAAATCAATCAAAAGGTATGTTTTATCACAACACTTGAAGATAACGTATGATGCTTGAAAGGGAACACACACTTAGGTTAGTACAATTTCTATTTGACTGTGCATCAGGTATCCTGAGACACACGCCCGGTTCTAAGTATTGATGTCATGCTCAAAAATCCCATTCCCTCTGCTTTGCGTAAGCAATGACCTGGGAATGTTGTACGTGAGTCAGGACTCCTCTGTTCTGCGAAAGCGGAGACCTGGAACCACCCTGATCCACGTACGTTTTAAGATCACATTGTATAATTGACAAACCAAAAGATGCCAAGTGCACAATCAAAAGAGACCCTCAAGCGTCCAAAACCCTCAGCCTCTGTCACTGATGAGAACGTTGTAAAAATGTTTCAAAAAATTCAGTTGACTTTGTATATTATCCAACAAAACCTCCGTGATCTATTCTTTTCTTTTCTCAACCCCTCTGGAGCATGATGTTGAGCTTAAGGAAAGGTGTCGTGAAAAATGTTGTACGGAAACCAGATGTGCTTGATAGAATGTACAAATTATACCTAGGACTTATGTGTGTGAACTGGATAGATTTTCATAATTAATAAACCTTAAAATATAAATAATGTGATGAAACTGCTTGAGTAAGCGAAAGCAGCATGAGTTTAAAGATTGGACCAAAATACCGGCAATCGCCTGAACACGCGAAGTAACTGAAGCTGAAAAGGGATCCTCAGTCACAGACAATCTGGTATGATCCCTAACAACGCCTCTTCACTCAAAATCCAGGTTGCTAAGTTTTTTTTATGTTTTTTATTTATCTATATTTTTTAACTTCTAATTTTGTGTGGTTTGTTTTAATGTTTGAATAAAAGTTGCCAGATATTAAATCTCTCGGGCTTGATTTCAGGGGAAGTTTGTTTAAATAATCAGAAGTTTTTTTTAAAGAATTGGTTGTTAATTTGGTAACTTTATAACTTTGTTAAAGTTACATGAAGTTTGGAAAAGGTTTGAGTGGGTTGTGTGCTTTTAACAAAATTTGAGGGGCAAAAGTGAAACATTTTTAAACAAAAAGAGGGTGGAGGACGGTGACTCCTCACTCACCGTCTCCCTCCTTTTCACTACCAAACCCTAATCCGCCTACACCCATCGCCGATCATCACCTCCACCTCTCCGACCACCGTCGCACACCATCACCACCATCGCCTCTACCCTGCGACTCCACCACCATCGCTCCCATCATCATCCAACCACCACAGCCACGCATTCCTCCACTGTGCCGCCGCCGCTGCCCCTCTCCGATTCACCGCCTCCTGCCACCATCACCATCATCCGACACCCATAACTTGGTCGGAATCACCTCGGGAGCACACTCTCGGTGTCGGTTTGTGCGATGGCTCCCCGCTTGAAGCGCTCTGCTCGACTACCACAGGATCGTATGGAGTATGTCTGTTTTTCTTACAATTTATGGTCGGGATGGGTAATAAACTGTGATTGCAGGTGTTTGGGACAGTTATTGTTGGTTAAAAACACGCATATTTAAGCTTTTCGATTGAGTTGCAGGTTTAGACTGAGGAAGATGATGCTTTTCGATCGGTTTAGGGGCTTTTCGATCAGCCCCTCGTGCTTTTCGATCAGCCCTGACACTTCTCGATCATGAACTGCCGATGTACTGAGGCTATTCGATCAGCCCTTGTGCTTTTCGAACGACCTTCAAGCTTTTCGATCAGAAAGTTGGACTTCTCGATCAGAAGCCTTGGCTTTTCGATCAGAAGTTTGGCTTCTCGATCAAACTACACTTTTCGATCGAGATTATATACTTTTCGATCAGGGTCTCGGTAACCAGAGTGATTTTCCGATCGGACGGATGCTTTCCGATCGAAAACCCTGTTTTTCGATCGGAAAGGTACCTGATGATATTTTTCAATGGTTTTCATTCAATTTTAAGTCGTTATGCTGTCCATTTTTTCAAGAAATCCCTAATCTAATGAATGTTTTGTATGTTTTGGTTGTTTATATGTGTTTGTGAGTGCAGGGATTTGGAGTTTGTCAAAGATCACAATCAGGTCGCTTATTTGCTGGATCCACCGGCAGAATACAAAGAGAAGTATCTATCGATGATAGCTGGTTTGAAGAAATGCTGTTTACATTTTGCTCTCACGACAAATCCAGTGATTTGCAAACGGATGATGCAAGAATTCTGGAAGACAGCTGAAGTGTCTGAAGATGGAAAGAAGATTATTGCCACGATTCAACATACTGAAGTAACCTTAACTGAAGAGAATTTCAAACAGGCACTTAGACTAAAGGATGTAGCTGCTGATTCCACGTTGCTTGATAAGGAGATGGTGTCCCAATGTTTAAAGGAAATGGGATACATCACAGTCTCTCCTCCCACCATGAAAGCTCTCATTCCGCCGTACTGGAGAATGCTGGCACATTATTTACAAAAATGTGTCATTGCCAAGAAGAGCTCTACGGATCAGCTGAACCAAGTGCACACCCATGCAATGGTGTCACTAATCAGAGGTGTTCGGTTCAACTGGTCTAAGATGATTTTTGAAGATGTGAAAGTTGTTGTGTCAAGAGATAAGAAGTTTGCTGCTGTTCCCAGGTTTATCCAGTCTGTTCTGGATTCAAGATACCCAAACCTGAGAAAGACCAATAACACCCATGACACAAAGCCGATGGGTATTGAAGTGTTTCCTATGATAAATCCGAAGAAGAAGTTGTCGGATCAGTTGCCATTCGGTGATAAGTTTGGAGAGTTTGCAGAGATTGTGAGAGAAGAGGTTCCAGTTAATAGAAATGCATCTGTTGATGAAGAACATAATATGACTCCTCCTCGACAGAAAGTGGTTGATCTTCCTGATGATTCTGACTGGGAAGAATTTGATTTGAATGATGTGCGGATTGGAGCACTCAATTTTGAAGGTGATGAGTCGATAAACTATGATACATATCTGGATGATGTTGACATTGAGGAAGTTGAGACCGAGACAACAGAGACTCCATTGATCAGAAAACGGAAAGCCACAGAGGATCCTCCCCTCGGTGCTTCTGTTACAATTGATGAGACTGATGTGACTGAGACTGAGTCAGGTGCTACACCACACCACACAGAAGGCCCCAGTGACCCAAGGAGAAGAAGACTGAATTCTTATGTGCCACCAGTCACAAGTTCCAGTGCTGGTCCGTCTTCTTCTCAGCCCACAGCCCAAGATAAGGGGAAGGCAGTAGAAACCCCGGAGTTCAGATTAGAGAAGGAACTCAGAGCTGAGATAGCAGAGTTGAAAGCCCAAAATGAAACTCAAAGTGAGATTATTGTTGATTTGATTGATATTCAGAAGGCTCACAATACTGAATTGGAGAATCAAAAGAAGGTAAACAGAGAATTCTCAAGGCAGTTTAGAGAACTTCACAAGCTGATCAGGCAGCTGAATTCAGAAAAATCAAGGCAAGGAGATAGAGTTGAAAGAGGATCGGGTGTAGGTGATTCTTCACAATCACCAGTATTTGACTTTGAAGCTGATATTCCTGATGAAACTCAACCGAGTTTACCTGATGCCTCGAGTGAAGATAAAGATACCAGGGATAGAGATTATATGACTGTTCCCGCTTCTGACTTTGATGGAGGTTGGGAGTCACAAACATTTGCCTATCCACCTGAGAGGTATCTAATTCAGCTGGGAGAACACTATCATGATAAACAAGGCATTACTGCACCAGTGAAGACATGGATGTTTGATGGTGAAAAGAACATGTTCGTAGTAAGAAGAAGGGGTCAGTATCCATTAGAGAATTACAAAAGTTGGACTCAATTCTACTCCTGGACGAACGTGGATTTGACTATGTTATATCAGGCTCCATTCTCCAACCCGTCAAACAATGATCAAGCCACGTATTTCTATAAGAAATTGGAGAAAGCTGTGAGGAGCAAGTTCAGGAGGTTTGAGGATTTTCCTCACAAGAAGTCGTATGTGATGAAATACAGAAAAGTTTTCAAATGGGATGGAAAGAAAAGTATCCCAGGGAAGGAAGGTGAGAAGCTCAAGAAGTTTACAAATGTCTTGTATCCACCTACAGACAAGACAAAGACGATTCCTCTTCCCATGAGACATCCTGAAGACTGCCTGCATGACTTTCAGACATGGGCATATAGTGATTATTCTGGCGAAGCAAAGATTCTCTGCAAGTCCCAGACCATTAATGTCATGGAAGTTCATGATCTGATGCGATTCCATAAGAAAGACATCCTGGTTTTAGCTAAACATCAGATTGAGTGTAGCCCTGACACAGAAGAATATGCAAAGTGTTACACTCGGGCAGTAGCTGAGATTGTAGCCAAGGAGCTATGGTATGATCCAGCAACTGTGAATTTGTCAAAGAAGTTCAGGATGTGAAGACAGTCTAATGCTAAAGCCTAGGGGAAGATTGTAGAGACCTGAAAATTGAGGCTTTTGCATTAGATAGTTTTGGGCTTGGTTAATATTTGTGGGCTAGTTTAAATATGTAGTTGGGCTAACATATGTATAGGTTTGGGTCCGATTTTGTTAGTGTGGGCCAGGGTTTGCGAAAATTGTAAAGAGATTGACTTGTTCATCAAGTCAATCTCTACTATAAATAGTCTCTTCCTAGATTGTTTTAGGTTTGCTAGTCAATTGTGGTGGTAAGGTGATCATCGAAATTCCTCTGTGAATTTCGATCAAGGTGTAACCAGTGAACGGTGATCAATACAATCTACTTGATAATCGGTTTGTTTTACTTGCTTTATCATACTTTTCGATTACACTCTTTCACTGTTTTTCTTGAATCAACTAGTTAAACCGGATTCCGCATGGTTTCACTAGTCTAGATATCGCGTGAGGGTTAATTTGATCCTTACACCTTTGAGACTTTTCGATCAGTCCTTTCCAATCGAAAAGTCCTCCTGTGACCTTTCGATCAGCTCATTTTTCGATCGGAAAGTCCCCTCAGTGACTTTTCGATCAGCATACACTTTTCGATCAAAAAGTCCACTTTTCGATCAAAAAGTCCACTTT
>JBCNJP010001928.1:0-21885 GCA_039602395.1 Deinandra increscens subsp. villosa | reverse complement strand
TTTTGCTGTGTGCACGGGCAAAACTTTCGCTAGGCAATACCCGATGACACAGTTTCGCTAGGCTAGTGTCGCTCGAAACTGTTGGCACAGTTTCGCTAGCCTAGTTTCGCCCGAAACTGGTTTGAACTTTCGTTCAGGGAATTTCGCTCGGTAGTTTCGTTCGGACAGGTCTGGTTGGTTCACCCGGCGACACTACAGTTTCGCTACATAGTGTCGCTGGATGAAGATATACATAATTTCGCTACATAATTTCGCCCAGAGAACACGCAGTTTCACTGGTCGCGAAAAACTCACAAATCAGCCTAAAAATCAACCTAACAGCTTCCATACTTCATGTGATTCAATATTTAGCATGTATGATCATTTACCAACATAAAACAGTAAGCTTTAACACCTTAAACATGGGTTTTCATCATCAAATCACCAAAAGCACATTTTAAACCTAAAATGACTAAAATGGCATAGATCTTCATTATGGATGGATTTCAAACGTAAAGTTGCAGACTTTATAACAGATCTAGCATCCCTAAACATTATCTCAGAAGCATACACGATTTCATGAAGGTTTGGTCATGCTTTAAAGTAAAACACATAGAAAACACATAGAAAACACATAGAAATGGTTTATGGGACTCACGGTTTGATCAAGGATCGATGGATGATCTTCACCAACAGAAGTGATGGCTGATCTTGGTGTGTCTTGGGGCTGGTCCAGAGATTTCAGGAGAGTGTGGGTGTTTTTGGAGAAAATGTGCAAGAAATGGGGCTTCTAGGGTTTTATGTCCTTATATAACAGAGGCTAGTTTCGCTGGCAGTTTCGCTGGCCAAGCGAAACTGGCTCTGTAAGTCCAAGGTTAAGCTAGCCGGGCGACAATATAGTTTCGCCCGGTAGTTTCGCTGGAAGCCAAAAGTGACCAATTTACATTCTAAGCAAGATAAGCACGGTTCATGAATTGTCATGCTATTCATAATACTAAATCATGTATTTAAATCACACTGCACATAATAACTATAGATAAATGAACACATAGCACATATGGGCGGGTTTGGTGATCAACCAAAGGTCGTGGACGTATTCGGCCTAGTTAAGCATTAGTTACTAAGTTGACACTTATAACGTAACTAACGGAATTGTCTAACGGAAGTTAACCTTGAAATTCTCGGATGTCACATCATCCCCTTATAAATAGAATTTTCGTCCCGAAAATTATTCTTGCGTGGTAGCGTTTGCAGCCTCGGCTGTCGTCGTTGCTGTTGTTGCTGGGGAAAGAAAGCAAAAAGTTTTAGGGTCGCCACAGAATCTCCAAGAACCCGATTCATCATACAAGAACGAAGCATATCGAAACCAGGGTTCATGCAATCCGTGACGCTCAGGAAAAAGGGTTTATCGATGTTATTCCTATTGAAACCAAGGCCCAGAAAGCTGATATTTTCACAAAAACCTTTGATAAACCCCGCTTTTATGAGCTTATTAAAATGCTGGGCATGATTTCATTTAAACTAATAATAATAATAATAACAATAATATATATATATATAAATATTTTTTTAATTCATTATGTCTTAAATTTTAGTACATATTCTTTTAACTTTGTTTTATCTTAAGTTTGTCTTATTTGGACCTGCATGCTTGTTAGAGCATTTTGTGTTGTCTAGTGCTAGGTCTTGATAGTTTGAATATGTAATTTATAAGTTTGTGTTTTATAGATCCAGCGGATCAGTGGCGGATCAGGTGGTACGCCGGACCACCTGATACGCTAGTAAGTTGGTCCGCCGGATCAATCTTTATATATAGGTTTCAGTTTGATTCAGAGTGTGAGTGAGGTCTGAGCTTTCTTAAGTGTGTGTTTTACATGGTGTAACCTGAATACTCATTGTACTCTCTGTTTACAAGCTGTGATCAATATAAAGAAGATTATTTACCTTGTGTGTCCGAATCCGATTGTAATAATGCACTAGCAAGATCAAGTACGTGTTTTACAATTGGTATCAGAGCAATCCAGGCTGTGATTCTATGCGTTTTTTGATCGAATTTGAGCTTAAATCTGGAGAATTGGTTCGATTTTGACTTTTTTGAAGTCAAACTGTTGTGTTTAATCCTGAAATTGAACCTCAATTTGAGTTTGTTTGTGCTATTTCTTGATTTCTGTCGTTTTCTTTTATCAATACGCACCTATAGCAAGTCTTAGATCTCATTTTCATTGAGTTTAGATCGGAATCACGTTTTCACAGGAAGTTCACGTGTTCTTCATACTCAACAATGGTAGATATTCGATTTCTTGATGTTTTTGGATGAAATCAGTTGCTACACATTAAGTTTGATTGTACGAAGCTAATGCAACAAGGATTTTTGATTTTCATCAACGTTTGATCCGTTTACATATTTGAAGTTCACGTTCATTCGCCGGAGCAAGTTTTTTTCAGCTTGAAAATCAAATCAAAACATATCAACAATGGTTCTTGTTTGATTCAGTTAGTCGATACGAGTTCAGCGCAACTTTCAGAATCGATTTTCGTTGAGTATTGATCGAGATATCGTCTATTGAAAATCTGTGAAACTTCACCGGAAAATCGTTTTCAACGCCGGAAGTTTCTGTTTTGGCCGGAAATTCAGTTACACGGTGGTTTTGGTTCGGTGTAACCGTTTTCTGGTTCGTTGGTGATTGTTTTAGTGATTTCTGGTTCAAAATCGGTTCGTCGGAGTTAATTGGCTCGCCGGATTGTGGTTGATTTTTGATTTGGCCGGATTCTTATTCGCAGAAACAGAACAACGAATGTTTTTTCTTTACGACTATTTTGTCGTTTCCTTTAAAAAAAAATTATACTAAATTCCCGGATCATTTTCATCGTTTACAAAAGAAATTTTGATCAATTAGAAATCATAGATCTTTGTTCTTCATCGCTAGTCATCGTGTTTGAATTCCGATTTTGATTTCGGTTTTTCAGATTTTCACCGAAACATATCAACAATGCATCTAGTTTGAATCGTTTCTCAATTTCGCACACAACTGTGTTACCAGTTTCATGTTTCGATCAGATGTGAAAGAGTTATGATCATTTGATGGTTATAGTTTTATAAAAAATAACAAAGAAATAAATAAAATCATACATATGTACGTATGTGTATGTTACGAGAAGAAAAGAAAGTTTTGAAATTTACATTTTAGTCCCTCAATTTGACAAATTGTTTAAAAAAAAAATCTTATTCACATATATATATATTTTTTTTCAAAAATCTTGTGTGATCAAAGTTTAATTCAAAAGAAGATTTGAGTTCCTAATTCAAAGTGTTTTAAAAAAAATTGTTAACTCATTCATTTGGATTCATCATCTTCAAGAGATAATTTTGAAAACTTGGAGGTTCAAGAGAGTTGGATTTATTCATCGATGTGTTGAGGTTCGAGTTTCTTCATCGAGAGTTTTGTTTACTCAAAAAGGATTTGGATTACCATTTCAAGATTTAAGTGGTTATTCAAAGAATTTGAGACAAACGAAGATGGGTTACAACAGTGGTTCTTCCATTTATTCATATTATTCTCTGGGAAAGTTTCAGCTGATTGAAAGCGAAGTTCCAATGCTTCTTCACTTCGATGATTATTACAATTGGAGAGGTAAATTTGCAGAGTTTGCGGTGGGTACATTAGGTGAATATGTCTGGAAATCAATTCTAGATCGATATGAGTTTCCTGTTCTAAATAATTCGGGTCAAAAGGTACCACCACCAAAGTTGTTATCAAGGATGACTGAATATGAGGTTAAATATCATGATAGTGAGAAGATAGCATATTATGCTTTGATGAGGGCATTATCTAAAGAGATCTTTTGGCAATTCAAACGGTATAAAACTTCGAAAGAGGTTATGGATGCTCTTGCCCAAGAATGTGCTGATGCTGAGAATATAACAAAAGCAAATGTGAGTGATGCAGAAACAACTGAATCTGGAAAAGAGATTGACAATGAGCAAATCTATCAGAAACAAATTGAAAATTTAAGAAAGGAAAAGAGGTTGTTAATTGAAGAGTGCAAAATTACAAAAGAAAATTTGGAGAATTGTAAACATGCGATGAAAGAAGTTACTGAAGACTTCGATGCACTTTATTCTAAAAGTGTGATTTTGAAAGAAAAATATGATGCACTTCAAAAGACTTGTGTTGAACTTGCTGATAAAGAACTTCGTCATCAAGAAGACAACACAGAATTGCTTGATGCAAAGACTTGGTTGATAGATGAGAATACGTTATTGAAGGAAAATGTTGAGATTTATAAAAAGAGGTGGACAGATACAAAATTGGAGTTAACTAAGGAACATGCGTTCATAAGAAATCAAAAGATTGAGCTTGATTGTAAGTACGAGGAACTTATTGAATGTAAAAAACAATTGGCAGATTCACAAGCTATGTGTCGAAATCAGTTTGATGATGCTCAAATTAAGATTTTGGAACTTCAACGGAAGTTAGATGGTTATCGGAATTCGCCTTCCACAATTAGTTTTATGTTCAATGCTCAGAAAGAAGTTGATTATTCTGATGTTCCTTCCCCGCAAAATTTTACTTCTACTCCATCAATCAGATCATTTGAAGATGATATGTCTGAAATAAAAATCAAATTTATGCATAAAGAAGAAGAAGTAAAGAAGCTTAGAGTTGATTTAGACATGGTTAACAAAAGATTTACAGAGGCACAAATAGAGATTTCAAATCTTAAAAGAAAACTTGATGAATTGCATGATTATTCAAAGTTTGCAAATCCTGTTTCAGAAAAGAAGAAGAAGTCGAAGTATGAGAAGCAAAACCTTGAAGGAGGAACAACGTCAACATTTTGTTCAGCTTCAACTTCTTTTGAAAAAGAAAAGGTGTATGATGAGCAAGTTGGTGACAATGTTGATAAAATATTGTCTGAAGAGAAAATTGATGAAACTTTGCTCAAAACAAACAATCTAAAAGAAATTAAGACTTCGTTTACCAGAGTTGCTAAACTGGAAAAAGGAGAATCTAATTCTCAAGCCAAACATTCAAAGCTACCTGGTTCTAAACAGAAAGGTTTGGGTTTTGAGAAGAAAAATGACGCAGTGCATGAAGAAACAGTGGTGGATCAGACTAAAAATTCTTCTTCTGATATATCACTTAAACTTTCTGAGAGAATTACATTGAAGCAAAAGGAGTTTGTCAACAAAATGGATGAAATTTTAAATGATGGTCAAGATAAGAAAGTTCGTGCTGGTAATGCTGAGTTTATGCCAAAGCAGAATTTTAAGTTCGATGAAAGAGCTTGCTTTTACTGCAATAAGAAGGGACATGTGATTCGTGATTGTGCTATTCGACAAAAATTTTCACGTGGTTCAAATCAATCATCATCATCTGATTCGGTGATTTTCAATGAGGTCCCAGTCAAGCGACATCAGAATCATCAATGGAAGTCAACTACCAAGAAGCCGTTTGTTGGTAAAACTTTACATTTTGATGATGATTTCCCACAGTTTTCAAACTCAAAACAATTTTTAAAAAGAAAACAATTTTTCAATAATGATTTTGAAATGCCTTACTCAGATGATTTTTCATATTGTGGACATAAAAAACGTTACTCAAAATCTGAGGAAATGTTGGTGGGTGAGTTGTTGAATATTGTTTCTAACATGTCAAAGTTTTTCAATGGTTCTGACTCGCATCGGGTGAAATCATCAAAACCATTCCGGTCTTGGAAAAAGAAAATTGCAACCTCTGCGGGAAACGATTTTGTTGAGGATACGGGACGACCCAAGCCGGTTTGGGTTCCCGTATTTAACTAAAATTGTTTGAGGTTGTGTGCAGGATGCTTCAAGAACACCTATTAGTGATTGCAAAGTTGCTGATAGTGGAGTATTTTGCTTAAGTTAGCGTTTCACCAAGTTGATATGTCACAAAAGTTTGAGAAAAATGATTTTTCAAAATCTAAAAATTCGAGGTATCCGTGTTGGTCGATCAAGTTTATTTTCTTTCCTTTTACTTTCTTTCGTATATCTTTAGGGGGAGAAAAATTTTAGAAAATTCAAAAAATAGAGTTTGTTGAATTTTAGGGGGAGAATATTTGAAAAAGCCAAAAATAGTGTGTTTTTCATGTAAGGGGGAGAAAATGAAAAATATAAAAAAATGGAAAAGTAAAAAATGAGAAATTGATCCGACTATGTGAGAAATGATGGTACATTAGCATATACGTTATCTGCCATGGATAAAGTAGATGTAAAGGCTGTAGGTTATTGCTTGGTATGTGTGATGTGCATGACAAATATGATATATGCAAGTATGATATCAAGATAATGCCTGCCTGATAACTGTGGTTTATCATCTTGATGAGTGTTGTGTGATAAATCTGCAAAAATAGAATAAGAGATATCCTTGTGTATGCATGCGTTTTTTTTGAAAGATTTAAACTTGTTTGATTTTCTTTATTTTGTCAAACGATCGGACTTTCTCTGCGTATCGAAAGATCGACCTGATCGTTGTTCGTTTGACGTTCTGCTTTATTTTCTTGGTGTTTCGTATAATTCACCGGACTTTCTCTGCGTGTCCACAAGACCGACCTGATTGTTGTTGAATTATACAACTTCAACTTGTTTTATTTTTCTTATTTTGTTAAATCCGAGGCCTTATTTGCGTATCGAAAGATCGACCTTAAGGTAGACGATTTAACATTCTGCTTTCTTTTTTCATGACACACATTGGATGTTTATATCTCTGAAAAATAAATTCTATAAAGCAAGCACAAAGAAGTGTATGATTGAAAATATCTACATGATATGGCTTAGCTTGAAAAATGATACGTTACTAATATCTCTGAAAAGCGTGAGGACCATGTTATCAGTGCTTGAAAAATATACCTTCTAATATATCAGAAAGCTATAAAAATTGATTTGTGCATGCTAAAATAAATAAGAAATTATTGTATCTGCTATCATCTTTGCCTGCATGCTGACTAAGTCGAAATTGAAATGTGCTAGATGCGTTATGACTGATATGATCTCACGTCGCGATCTTTCTCACCAAAATCAAAAATAGACTTTGATTCTATATTGCATTTATGTTTCAGTTTCAGAAAATCCAAAAAGATTTTAAGTGTGTTTTGATATAAAGTTTGTAAAATCCAAAAAAGATTTTCTTTCTTCTTTGTTTTCGATCTGATCGACACGCGGTACATCATAATTTCAAAATTCAATTTCAAAGTATATTGGTTCTCCAAAGGAGAAGGTTTCCAAGATTAAAGTTATGATTGGAAAAGAAAATTTGCAACTTTTGTCTTCTGAAGGTTGTAGGATGAAATGATCAAATGCTCCCAGATAAAGATCTCAGAATGGATCTCATGCATGGTAACAAAGTTGTCAAAGAGTTTATTCCTTTAGCAGTCAGAGGACAAGCTAACGAAGGATACTTTCAGAAATGGTTCAGTTGACACGGTCCTGTTCCTGCCATGCCTACCCTACATCAACTAACAGCAGTTTCAAAGAGGTTGAAGATCTAATACAACACACGTCAAGGGGGAGTTTGTTAGAGCATTTCTGTGTGACGTGTGTGTATCACAGTTAGTATCGTTAGTTGGTTTGGTTAGAATAGTTAAATCAATGTTTCAGGGTAGAAAGTGTAAATTACTTATACTTGAGGGATTTAGATTAGTTACATATATATGAGATTTCAATCTCATATATTTGTATAATCTGATCAGCGGACTAGTGATGGAGAGCAGCGGACCAAGTGTACTATATATATATGGATTGTTGTTGCATTTCATAATCTCACAAGAACATAAGCACGTACCAACAAACCCCATAACCATTTCTCTGAGTCGATTTCTAAGGGAGGAGTTTTTGATCTTGTGTTTCAGATTCTTGAGCGTTCTTGAGTCAATCATATGTAATTTGGATTCAATCAATGCTATAAACCGATTTTTATTTACTTGATTCTGTGTTCTTCATGTTCTTAGTTTTCGGTGAACTTTCGGTCCAAATTCGGTGTACAAATCACTAGATCGGGACAAATCGGTTTTACAATGCTAAATTCAAATTGTTTTGAATCAGGTGGCTGTTGCAATTAAACATTTTAATTGGCCAAATTCCTAAATCAAGAAATCAATGATCACGTCATCTTCCTTCGAATGATTTCTGGCCAATCGTCAATCGAATATGATCAAGGGAGTAATTAAGTTCCATTTACCTTACAATTTCTCTCATAACTGCTATTGATGTCTTTATTGCTATCTTGTGGGGGAATTGGGGGTAAATCACACCAAACCTGCTTAAATCTCATGAAATCCTTCTCAAATTATCTCCTTTCACTCATGCATTCGAAGCGGATTCCTTGTCAAAATATTTTCTTCGAAAGTGTCTCCATTCAAGCGTTTTTCAAATTTGTGTCAAGTATCGATCGAATCATTTTGTTTTGTTTTTAGTTTTCTTATTGAAAATCCAAAAATAAAGTATTTGTGGATTTTGGGGGAAGAATAAATAATCAAAAATTTCAAAAAATGAGAAATTGATCCGACCTTGTGAGAAATGATAGTACATCGACATGCGTTATCTGCCATGGATAGAGTAGAAATAAAAGCTGTATTGTGCCTGTATGATCTTTGGGTGTGTATGCCTAATATGATATCTATGAGTAGGATATAAACATAAAGCTTGCCTGATATACTCTAGTTTTCATTTCTTGATAAGTGTTGCAATGATTCTGATATTAAGAGATGTTCTGATGTACGCATGCTTTGCAAATAAGGCTTTATGCCAAATTTTTACACTCAACTCAGTGGGTCTTCTTTGCGTGCTTATGAAGCCGACCTGATCACCTGCTGATTGAGTTTCTGCTTTATTTTCTTAGTGTTTAGTATATATCATTGGACTTTCCCTGCGTGCCGATAAGGCCGACCTGATTGTTGTTGATATATACGTCTTCTGCTTTATTTTTCATTTTTTATTTTCCTAAGTGCATCGGGCTTTCTCTGCGTGCTTTGCGGCCGACCTGATCGCTGTTCACTTAGGGTTCTGATTTATTTTTGCATGAAACATCATGAACGCATGTCTCAATTTGAAAAGAAACAAAAAGAAAAATCAAGATAAATGTAATGATTTGATAACTTCTTTGATAGAGTGAGGCTGGGTGATCAGTGCATGATTAATACACCTTAAGCATATCCAAAAATGTTAAATATTATTAGTGCATGCTTAATTTCAATGTGATGCATTCGGGATCTGCTTGACTTGCATGCTGATTAAGTTTGAAATTGAAATGTGTATGATGCGTATTGGTTGATATGATCTCACGTCTGGATCTTTCTCAAAATTAAATAGAGTTTGTTTGTATAGTCGTTTTTTACATTTCTTGTTTGAAAATTCAAAAAGATTTTCTTTCTGCGTTATTTTTGATAAGATCGATACTTTGTGAAGTGTATGATGATTGTGTGAGTTTGTCGGCATTTCAAGAATTTCAAAATCTCAAATGAGTCAAAATTGAATTTTTAGGGTTTCAGCGAAACTATTGTTTCGCCTGATTAGTTTCGATGTACACGCACTCAGCGAACTTATACTTTCGTTATCGGCGAAATTAATCTGTCTGATCAAAAGGTTCGAGCGAATATGCTCTTTCGCTAAGGCGAAACTACTGTTTCGCCCTAGCGAAACTACGGGCGAAATTGTTTAGGTATTTATACTTTTGACCGAGAATCTCGGTCATTATTCGAAACCCTAAACCGAAAACCTGCAAACCAAATAACCTCTCGCGAAACTCTTTTTCGCCCAAACTGTTTCATCAATTAAACCGACATCGGTTGAAGGTATACATGTTTCCTGGTCATCTATCTGGTTTATCGCATCCGAAACATCATCATTTTGGGGGTTTTGAGTGAATCGGCGTCAAGAAGTTCTCGGCACCTTAATCTGTTGTTAAAAAATGTTTTAAACCATCATTGAACCCTTTTTTTGATGATTTATATGTTTTCTGTTGGCTTAAATGTAAAAATGGTGCTTAAAAATCGATTTCCAGTTTTTGAATTTCAAAGGTCGCGTCCAGCGAAACTGCGAGTTCGTTAAGCGAAACTGAACGAAAGTTTAAAATCACGAGCGAAACTGTTCAGCGATAATGCCCAAATTTCGCTGACAGTGTCGCCGTGATTCCCAGCGAAACTGTTGTTTCGCCTTCGGCGAAACTACAGTCTCGCAGCGAAATTGCAGTTTCTCGGCGAAACTGACCTCGTCAGTGTCGCTGCGACCAATCTCGCGAATCTATTTGTTTCGCCGTGTTACCGTGCGATGGTATCTTAGCGAAACTGTTGTTTCGCAGCGAAATTACCAATTTTTTTATTATTCAATTTAATTTTAAATTCCTTTTAACTCACAAAATTTCGGTTTCATACGCAGAAAAATGTCAGCTTTAAAACACGAGCTGCGAAGCAATGTAACTGCATATCTGGATGATAGATCTGACAAGGCCATCAGATTTAGAGACTGTATCGCATGGCTGAAGAAGTCGTGCATCTTTCATGCCATTTCACATATTCCAATAATTGACGAAAGACATATCAGAGAATTCTGGCTCACGGCTGAATATGACGTTAGGGCCAAACCAGAATGCATCCGAGCTAAAGTTATGCAGAAAGATATTGTGATTACCATGAAAACTATAGCTGAAGCTCTCAAACTCGAAGATGATGTTGGTGAAGTAACAAAGCTAAAAGAACTGGATGTTTTAAGAGGTTTTGAGAGAGACATGGGCTATGAAGGAGGAGAGTTGTGGAAGAACAAGAAGGAGATAAAGAAATCTTTGATGTCAAAGGAATGGAGATATATTGCGCATGTTTTCATTTCCTGCCTTGATGACCGGAAAGGAGGTTCTGATGGTCTGAATTTGATCTGGGCCGAGGCCATGCTGTTGGTTTGTAAAGGAAAGAAAGCCAACATTCCTCAGAGAATCTTTGATGCAATGGTTTCAAACATTCAAGCACTGAAGAAGTCAAGATGGCTGTTGTATCCGAGATTTCTACAAATGATTATTGAACATTTAGAGCCGGAATTGCCAAAGTTGGGTGCGGCTCTCATTGTAAATCCGATGCACCCAAGGATTCTATCAGATTGTGCTGCCAAGAGACCTGATTTTTCTGGATATACCACCTACCTGCTGAAGCACATGTACCCTGAGAAGAGGTATGAATATATTCAGAAGCTGATTGAATCTGAGAACAAAAGGAGAAATGACGGGAAAGAATCTGAGAATGTTAAGGGTAAGAGGAAACAATATGTAAGAAGCTCTGGAAAGGAACCAGCTGATGAAATTGAAGACGAGCTTGAAAATCTGGCACAACAAGGAAAGAAGTCAAAACAAAAACAGAGTGCCACTGCTGATGAAGAAATGAGGGCAACCAAGAAAAGAAAGGTTGATCCCAGATCAGAGTTGGATGAAGATGTCATTCGAGGTGTAAATACCTCCTTGGCCAATGAACTAGGGATGATCAAGACCAAGCTTGTCAATTCTGAGATTAGAGAAAAGGAGAAGGATAAGCAGATCCAGAAACTAAATGCGGTTATTGTGAAGCAATCTTCAATGATTAAATCCCTGCTGATAGATATGAATGAGATTAAGAAGCATCTGGGTTTGCCTGTTCAGATGAGCGAAGCTGAGATTGACTCCATGACTGACATTTCAAAGTTTACAACAGGAGGAGAAGGTGGGAGTGGTACTGGTGGATCTGGAGGAGCAGGTGGAAGTGGTAATGGTGGTAATGAAGAAGCTGGTGGTAGTGGTGCTATAAATGATGAAGATCTTGATGCAATCAATGTGAGTGATGTAAATCTTTGTAGTTTTGAAACAGACAAACAGCCAGAGATCGTCCAAGCACAATTCCTCCACCTTATTGATGAAAGTGATGAAGAGGCTGAAATTGGTGATCTTTCAGAGCCTGAAAACTACTCTTAGACTGAAAATTCCCTGACCTACCAAGCAAAGATCAGCTCTGTAAGTCAAGAAGTAATTGAGTTGAGAAGAGAAGAATGGTTCACCAAGCCTGAAATTGAAGATCAGACTCCTTTATTTCAAAATATCTCACAACCGAGGAGAAAAGAGTCTAATCATCACATCATAAGCTGGAAATTCAATGCAGCTATTCATGCCTTTATGATCAAGAGGAGAGGGGGCAGTATCTCATATATACATAAACGCGATAGTTTTAAAACCTTGCCCAGATGGGATCTGAGAAGGTTGGCTGAGCTCCCCCTTATTAATGAAGACCAAAGTGGAAGGGCAGTAAATTTGAAAAAGATGCTGCAACAGGCTGCGAAAGATGTCTTTGTGTCCTTTGGGTATATGAAAGGTGAAAGAAGGAAGTCAAGGACTGAAATTGATGAAACTACTGGAAAGCCCAAAGTTTACTTAAAGTTCAAACCTGCTAAAACTATGAACAGAGTCAGAATTCCAGATCAACAACTTTCTAGGCTGCAGTTATTCAGGAAATGGTTTTATGATAATCAAACCGGTGAGGCAGTGATCAGAATTGGAGAAGATGTTGAGATTAGATTGTTTGACCCGATGGAAGTCTTTTCATTTAGCAACGATGATCTGAAGACCTTGTGCGAGAATCCAATCCGTTGTGGGGCAGGAAATGACACAGCTGAAGAGGCAAATCTGTTTATGAGAGTTGCCAACAAAGCCCGGGGGATTAACAAAGAAATCAAGGATTTAGCACTGAAGGTAAGGGCTGGTGAAGACAAAATGGAAGAAGATAGGGATTTGGCAAACCAGATGAACAAAGCTTGGGGCGGTCTTGGAGAATCATCTGAACAAGTTGAAAAGCCGGCTGATGTCCCCGTTGCTAATGAGCCAACTGTTTTGGGGGAATCAGAGGCTAATGTTGTCACACCCCCAAATAACCACTAACGGAGTTTATACCGTTAAGGGGTGCGGCTAGACCAGGATTCACAACCACTAGTTACAAATACTAAATGAATCAGAGTTAGTTCAAAATCAGTTATAAAGTAAAGTCTCAAATACAACGCAGCGGAATAAAATATTGTCTTAGCACTAACCACGTGCTTTACATTTAGAGATTAACGAGTTAATATGAGCACGAACGGTTAAAAAGAATAAATATATATGTTAAATACGTAGTTTTATACCTCGTTATGCGTATCCCGAGACTTAGAAAACCATGGGAAAATATTTTAAACTAGTTTTGGACATGAAATATTAAGTTTCACAAAGTTTGGGGGTTAAAATCGCACAAAAACCAAAGTTTAGGGGTCAAACTGTAAATATAAAGTACAGGGACTGAAACTGTCATTAGCCTATAGTTGGCTCGCGGTACGCGCGGCCCTTCCTTCCTTCTGGCGCGATACGCGTGACCTTCAGGTCACAGATTTTTGTTTTTTTGCGACTTGCAGCCCAAGTTTGCTCGAAATTGCTGGCATACACGTGTCAAATCTGATCATTAGTCATCCTCTAACGTGTTGGAGCCTAGTTGCGACCCTGTAGCTATAAAAGGAACCTCGAATCATCATCTAAAACTCACAAATTCACAAGAACATCTACTAAAAACCCTCTTTTTAGTCCGAAACTTCCTCTATCAAATTCGAGCTGCTCGTTTGGAGTTTTGAGCTAAATTTCTACAGTCAAGCATCATTAGGTATGATTAACAATAACCTATCTTAGTTTTTGCAAATTCATTTTCTAAGTATGTTTTCTAAAAATACATAAAATCTAGTGTTCTTGAGCTTGTTTTGCCAAAATCGGGTGATCGGTTTGGAATTAAGGTCTAAATTTTTGTAAGTAATCTTAAAATAATGTATATTAAGAAAGCCCTAAGTTAATTTCAATCTTTGAGAAGGTTTGGTATTTTATTTGAAATTATGCCAAAATTAGGGTTTTTAAGCCGTTGTTCTGCCAAAATTGGATTAACGGTGTTGAATTGAGGTTCTATAAATTTTTGAAAATCATAATATATTATAATGAATGAAACCTTAAGTTTATTTCAAAATCTAATGAGTTTTGGTAATTATTTAATTATTTTGCTAAAACTAGGGTTTTGAATATGTTTATTTAATAATAGATAAACCAGAAGGTATTGAGACTTGAATTTTGGTCCTAGAACATATTTATATATATAATAAGTGTATATGAGTTCAAAATTGATAAATGAATTAATTATTAGATAAATTACCAAAACCCTAATTTCCTAAATAAGGGCAAAATGGTCTTTCGATCAAATAAGACCTAACACTCCTTAAGTTCCTCGTGTCCTTAGAACTATAATCATTATGATTCCCTATGTTCACTTAGCATGTTCGTTCCATTAGGATAATCTCCGGATTGTTATCTCTCGCGATTGGTTCTATCTCTCGTTTCCAATCTACTTATCAGGTGAGTAATTCACAAAACCCCCTCTTTCAATATTGTTGGTTATGACTATTCAATTCGTATTATCATTTCTAATGGTGATTCATTCGAATGATAATCCGACTTGTGAGAAATCATACCTGCATTATCTTTTAACCTTTTTGGGGTGTAACATGTATCCATATTTCAAATCATTTATCCAAAACACAAACGCGATTATATGATGATTTGATACGTTCTATGTATGTTAAATATGTGTGGATTATTGTGATTGGTTTGATCTAGCACGGTTACTATCTTTATCTAGCAAAGCGTATTCATTAACACACCGAGCCGGGGTAACAATAATAGATCTATTGGTTTGACAGCCCACTTGGCATGCTTCGAGTGTAGCGCCTTGTGATTGGAAGCCTAGTTGTCTAGGGTTTGATGCGCTCATTTATTAGCTTTAACTCATTACTTGTTTGACTATACATATGAAAACATCTGATTAGCCATATATCGCTGTTATTGATATTATACTTATATTATCTAAACATGTGTTTACTCACCAACTACTTTTGTAGTTGACACTTTATCTTATACATGTTACAGGAACCTATACATGAGCTACGTTGTGATCACGCTAGGATTGCTGGACCTAGATTAAAGACTTTAAATCAGTTGATATGTATTTATGTTTATTTTATTGTACAATGTTTTTAGTTGATTAATGAAAAAGGGCATGTTTAAGTATTACAACTTAATTTTAGTTGTCATGTGCATCTGGACAATCATTACGCCCCGACATATTCCGCCGTCGGTTGGGGTGTGACAGATTGGTATCAGAGCCTTGGCTATAGGGATTTAGGTTATTAGAACTGGATAACCTAGACTATATGCCTTAGGTGTCCTACATGATTAACTCATGTCTGCATGCCTATTATTATATTATGTTTATAGATGCTGCTTAAACTTGCCTCCCTTAGATCTTATCATTGCCTTAACACTTGACACACACGTGTACACTAATTCCTTCTGGCTTCCTAGCCTCTATCCTTAGTAATGGTGCCTTACGTACCATTTTAGTATTTTGAAAATTCTGATTTTGAAAATTCCGTCGGAGTTAGATTCCTAGCAGTAGACATGTAGTAACTGGAAGGGGGAAGGCACCGGTAGCTAGAGGTCTATCTAGGCAGGCATTTCGTATATAACCTGATCAGCCGTGTGGATCGGGATGCCTACCTAGAAGTCTCTAGTGAGAGTGTTGGAACCTATTAGGCCAAAGCATGTCATTTACTGTTACGAATCCCAACTAACTCTGATTAGTCATAGGTTGTAGTTTCTCAATCGAGGAACGAAAACCATTCCATTATGTTTTACTAAAACAACATGATTTCTTCTCTATCCCTTGTTTAAAACCTCATGATTTCTGAATTCTGATGTTCTATAAAATATTCGTCATCATGATCTCGAATTGACTATCGTATCCCTTGTCTCCTGAACATTTTCCATCAGCATAAATCCTGACGATCAACAAATGGCCCGACAAATTTCTCAACAAGTGGCAACTTTCATCTCCAACATTTTCCGACAAGCCCTCGACGATAAATTTGTCAACAATGATGCTACTGAACTAAAAGTCATCAAGCGTCCCGTGGCTAAGACCAAGAAAAGGAAAAAGAAGGCTAAACATCTTGATGAAACAACCACACCTGCAGAAGCTATTATACCTGCTACTCAGAAGGCTCCCGATACTCGGCCAGCCAAGAAACCTTATACTGGAACTCACCCTCTTTGCAAAACCTGTAAATACCATCACTCCACTCAAACCCCTTGTTGGCGTTGTCTCAAATTGCGGCAAATTTGGTCATCTCATAAAAGTTTGTCGTCAACCTCAGCCCCCGATGGGCCAGCCTGTGATACCTACTCAAACTTCTATTTCACCTTATCGTACTTGTTATAAATATGGTCAACCCGGTCACTTCAGAAACGCTTGCCCTCAGCTTACTACTATTGTTATTCCCAACCCTCCAGCCAACAATACAGAGCATAGAATCCAACCTCTAATAGATCAAACTATGGCACCTGCTCCTACTCATATCCCTTCTGCTATCCCGATGCATTGTTGTTATCATAGAAACCCTAATCACTTTCAAAACATGTGTCCTCCTCCAGCCACTATCAAAACTCCTCTCCACAACAATTATCAACCTTCAAACAACTGCTGGAACTTTCAACGTGGATGATGTCTGAAGGAAGAAATGGTAATGCTTGAAGATCGTTTGGACTCTGTTAATGTTTGAATAAATCAGTTTCTTTGTAATAAAAGTTTGTAATCCTTCCAAACGATAATCATCTTGTATATATATCAGAATATAAGTTTTACTCTTTACTTCTTATCCTCCTACTTACTCAATCAATTCTTATATTCATATTACCCTTAAAACTCTCATTATGATTAATCAGCGGACAAGAAACCTATTACCCTCAATTTCCGCTATCCTTAATTGCAACTCAATCCCTGACCAACATATTTGCGCCTCTCGGGAAGATCAAACGTCATCATTATTGAGTGTCTCAACATCACATAGAAATTGTTCCTCGTTCTGAAAATTCAGACTTGACTACTCGTGCCAATAAATTAGAAACACGTGCTCTTCATCAAACCCATAGCGAATACGTGGCATCCTTATTAAAATGTCACTTTATCAAGATTCATTCAATCTAGTCCCCCACTTCGAGGAACACCCATCCATTTAAAGATGATACATCTTGAATGTACATCACCAGTCTAATGGACTCATCATCAAATATCAAGGCTCTTATATCAGCAACATCTTCGAGATGATTCACAAAATCGCTTATCTCCTCAAAATGAAATCTCGTCATTAGCATTATCTCTATACGGAATGAATTCTTGAACTTTTTCAAAACCATGATCTAATCTGGTCTTGATTCCCCTATTAATCTTAATAAAGGAAAGATAATAATATCTAAATTGCATTATCATTCGAATGGTGATTCATTCAAATAATGATCTGCACTTGAATATCAAGTGGTCAATTCGTATTATCATTTGAATGGTGATTCATTTAAATGATAATTTCGTGTTGTATCACTATCTTTTCCTCAAACGGATTAATCAAGTATTTCCATTAAATATTCCTTTTACATCGCTATCATCTTTAGTGAAATTACTGTAAGTTATGAAACGCCTTTTATTCCTATACTGGCCAGTCCAAGACTTATACGTACCACACCTAAACACTTGTGTGTGATGCTAGCTTAGCATACATTTGGTTTTGGTTATAGACGTTAATCTTGGATTCTAGCCAATTTCTAATCCAGACTATTAACTAGACCTCGCGTCCCGTAGGTGAATTGAATGTGGCTCGCTACCCATTTAGCTCACCAATACTCGACACGTTCTCTCGTTAAGAAATCTGTGATCCCATTTAATTGTGCGAAATGATATTCTTGACTTAATGTCAAATTATCAGTTTCAGCAATTTGAAAGTAAATCATGTTACCCCCACCACTCTCTTCATATTCCACCGGTCTTTTCCCTGAAGTAGGGGAGACGGTGATAAATCAAATCCATAATCTGTTTATTCAGTTGCTCGTATCATCATAATCTTAGCTTTAGAATCTAATCATCTCACAATCCCTCATATCTGATGTTATTCAATCTCTATCACGATCTTAAAATCATTCGTTATTATATAGAAATGGTAGTTCTTCGTAAGATGATTAGCGCATTCTTAAAGTATAACAGATGTGGTGGGTTAGCTGCGGTACACCCTATATATAAGCATCGGAGATACTTCAAAAATGAATTAGGAATCGAGCCTAGAACTGATCATTGGTTGTTGTCTGTATCAGATTCCCTATCACCATTGATATATTCTTCCTCCTAACTCAAATATCTCTTCTAATTTCGGGACGAAATTTCCTGAAGTAGGGGAGACTGTAACACCTGTTCCCGACCCAATTACAAAACCCGACCCGAATTTGAACTTGTCACGCAAATCAAAATTTTGATTTAACAATTACCGGGAGAAGTTATCCAAAATATACAATTAAACTATGTTCGGGATACTCGATAATCACTTTTGAAAACAAAATAGTAAACTTACAAGGTTTTAGGTTAAACAATTTGATTAAAACGAAAATAAACCAATTTTTGGTTTTTACGCGATTTCGGTATTCGATTTATCGTTTACCGGGAATCTCGGGGTTTATATCTCAAAATATATTATTTTAAATATCTTACAATCATTTTATAACATTAAAAACTAATTGGTTATATTTTAGATCAATTTTGTTAATTATTTCACAAATAAATGAATTTATCGTTTTTCGTGCAAATCCGTTAGTAACCGAGAACCACGTAAATTTCAAAAATCATGTTTTAATATTCCTTGGTGTAATATAAGGTCAATATAAGTCACCCTTAAATTTTTAGAGATTAACGAGTTAATATGAGCACGAACGGTTAAAAAGAATAAATATATATGTTAAATACGTAGTTTTATACCTCGTTATGCGTATCCCGAGACTTAGAAAACCATGGGAAAATATTTTAAACTAGTTTTGGACATGAAATATTAAGTTTCACAAAGTTTGGGGGTTAAAATCGCACAAAAACCAAAGTTTAGGGGTCAAACTGTAAATATAAAGTATAGGGACTGAAACTGTCATTAGCCTATAGTTGGCTCGCGGTACGCACGGCCCTTCCTTCCTTCTGGCGCGATACGCGTGACCTTCAGGTCACAGATTTTTGTTTTTTTGCGACTTGCAGCCCAAGTTTGCTCGAAATTGCTGGCATACACGTGTCAAATCTGATCATTAGTCATCCTCTAACGTGTTGGAGCCTAGTTGCGACCCTGTAGCTATAAAAGGAACCTCGAATCATCATCTAAAACTCACAAATTCACAAGAACATCTACTAAAAACCCTCTTTTTAGTCCGAAACTTCCTCTATCAAATTCGAGCTGCTCGTTTGGAGTTTTGAGCTAAATTTCTACAGTCAAGCATCATTAGGTATGATTAACAATAACCTATCTTAGTTTTTGCAAATTCATTTTCTAAGTATGTTTTCTAAAAATACATAAAATCTAGTGTTCTTGAGCTTGTTTTGCCAAAATCGGGTGATCGGTTTGGAATTAAGGTCTAAATTTTTGTAAGTAATCTTAAAATAATGTATATTAAGAAAGCCCTAAGTTAATTTCAATCTTTGAGAAGGTTTGGTATTTTATTTGAAATTATGCCAAAATTAGGGTTTTTAAGCCGTTGTTCTGCCAAAATTGGATTAACGGTGTTGAATTGAGGTTCTATAAATTTTTGAAAATCATAATATATTATAATGAATGAAACCTTAAGTTTATTTCAAAATCTAATGAGTTTTGGTAATTATTTAATTATTTTGCTAAAACTAGGGTTTTGAATATGTTTATTTAATAATAGATAAACCAGAAGGTATTGAGACTTGAATTTTGGTCCTAGAACATATTTATATATATAATAAGTGTATATGAGTTCAAAATTGATAAATGAATTAATTATTAGATAAATTACCAAAACCCTAATTTCCTAAATAAGGGCAAAATGGTCTTTCGATCAAATAAGACCTAACACTCCTTAAGTTCCTCGTGTCCTTAGAACTATAATCATTATGATTCCCTATGTTCACTTAGCATGTTCGTTCCATTAGGATAATCTCCGGATTGTTATCTCTCGCGATTGGTTCTATCTCTCGTTTCCAATCTACTTATCAGGTGAGTAATTCACAAAACCCCCTCTTTCAATATTGTTGGTTATGACTATTCAATTCGTATTATCATTTCTAATGGTGATTCATTCGAATGATAATCCGACTTGTGAGAAATCATACCTGCATTATCTTTTAACCTTTTTGGGGTGTAACATGTATCCATATTTCAAATCATTTATCCAAAACACAAACGCGATTATATGATGATTTGATACGTTCTATGTATGTTAAATATGTGTGGATTATTGTGATTGGTTTGATCTAGCACGGTTACTATCTTTATCTAGCAAAGCGTATTCATTAACACACCGAGCCGGGGTAACAATAATAGATCTATTGGTTTGACAGCCCACTTGGCATGCTTCGAGTGTAGCGCCTTGTGATTGGAAGCCTAGTTGTCTAGGGTTTGATGCGCTCATTTATTAGCTTTAACTCATTACTTGTTTGACTATACATATGAAAACATCTGATTAGCCATATATCGCTGTTATTGATATTATACTTATATTATCTAAACATGTGTTTACTCACCAACTACTTTTGTAGTTGACACTTTATCTTATACATGTTACAGGAACCTATACATGAGCTACGTTGTGATCACGCTAGGATTGCTGGACCTAGATTAAAGACTTTAAATCAGTTGATATGTATTTATGTTTATTTTATTGTACAATGTTTTTAGTTGATTAATGAAAAAGGGCATGTTTAAGTATTACAACTTAATTTTAGTTGTCATGTGCATCTGGACAATCATTACGCCCCGACATATTCCGCCGTCGGTTGGGGTGTGACAGACACCACCACCGTCACCTTCATAACCGTCGACCACCACCACCGTATCCACCCTCGTCGTCACCTCCCGACACCACCACTGCCGTCCCCACCTTCAAAGGTCATCATCATCATCATCCGCGACTGCCGCTGCCGCCGTGAACAGTCGTCGCCACCACCACCGGTTCCGATCGCCACCACCGCTAAGATTCACCCATTGTAAGCTTTTAACGTCATTTCATTATATTTTCAACATGAAATGAGCACCGATGAAACCCTCGAGTCTTGATGACCAAATCTTTCTCTCGGGTTAAAAACCCACATGAAATGATAAACTCTCTTTGTTTTCTTGAAGCATTCCATGGATTAAAACTACATTGTGATGTCCTCGGGACTTAATATTGTCACAATTATGGGTCTCGAGTTAGAGAAACCGAGTGATGAGCCGAATGGAATACCCGGGAGTATTTACACTCAAGATTTAAACATGAAATGATAACCTTCATACTTCTTTTGGTTTATAACTAAGAAACCCTGAAATGGGTATGAAAATCCATAACAAACCTATAATTATACTAACTTAAGTATGGTCGCTTAAGAAATGTAACAATCGGGTGAAATGGAAATCGACAACAAGATATTAACTTAAACACACTTGTATACTCTCATTTTGTATTAGTAAATACTTACATTGTTTAGAATCTTGATGAATTGTGTTTATGATGATTAACAAAATGGACATAACACTTGTTGGATGGAAATCATATAAAGTATGGAAACTTATCTTAAACTATCGGACTAATGACTTAAGAATGGTATGAAAACCATGGACGAGTAAATGGTAACCAAGGGTCGGACCTATCTCAATTTTTAGAAAGACCAAAGACTAAAGAGGACTTTACTTTAAAATAAAAGACTTTATGACAATTTACTTGTCTAAATATTCAAATCAAGTTTTTGTTTCACAACTAAACAAGTTAGTTATTTGAAATATCTTAACCCGATACAAACAATATC
>JBCNJP010001925.1:0-15783 GCA_039602395.1 Deinandra increscens subsp. villosa | reverse complement strand
AACCTCCAGCGATCTAGCAACAACGGTCCCCTCGCCGTCTTTTAGCTCCGATCATCTGTTTTCATTGGTGACCGAAACGATGGTGACAGAAAAGATGAACAACGAATTGGTTGAGAAGCCGTCGAGATTTTTTCAGAGTCGGAATTGCGGCAGAGGTCACCAAAATCCCGACGGACCTCACATTTCTCTCAACATCGTCCTCAACTCTCACCGGAGTCGGAACCGTAATCGTGTATTGCATCACCACAAAATAGAAGAAAAGAGGAAAAAGGGCGGCTGAGGTTCGGATCAACGGTGGTTGGAACCCTAATGGCTGGTGAATGAAGGGCACGAGGGGGTGGTCGACCACCTCCTTCTTCCTCCTATTTTATTTCTTTGAAAAACATTTTTATATAAACTACAAAAATAGTCCCTCCATTTTAAAGGTTTACATATTAGTCCTTCACGCCAATATTTAGCCATTTACTAAAAGAAATATTATTAAGAAAAACATAGTATATTTATAAGACTGTTTATGTACAAATATTTACTTACGATTATTATTGGCATTCCAGTACTGACTTTG
The DNA here is from genome assembly GCA_039602395.1 of Deinandra increscens subsp. villosa. NCBI lineage: Eukaryota > Viridiplantae > Streptophyta > Magnoliopsida > Asterales > Asteraceae > Deinandra > Deinandra increscens. The sequence goes on along the minus strand of JBCNJP010001925.1, from coordinate 15,218 downwards.
AAGACGAGATGTCGAAATCTCAAACCCATTCACCATAGAAATAGTTGTCTTCTACTTGTTAACAACAAAGATGATCAGACGAAAATGAAAACACCATAAAAATATGCATCAAGCTTAAATGAATATCCAAATGCTAAGGGCGCGTTTAGTTGTGGAAAACAGGGGGTCTTTTCCATTTCTGTTTTCCAAAAAAACAAGAAAAACAGAAAACGCGTTCAAATTGTATTTTTTAGAAAATGTTTTCCAGGAAAACAGAAAATAGTGTTTTCTAAAATCTAACTAAAAATCGAAACACCTTTTTTATTGTTTTCTGATTTCTATTTTCGTTTTCCAAATATATACAAAAGAAAAGGGGCGTTCATTTTCTAGGGTTTATACGCACAGCCACTCGACCTCTCCTCCGTTAAGAAATACTTATTATTTTAAATCTTTTATATATGTATTGTCTTTACTTTATGTATTTTATTTTAATATTTTTGTTCTTTAATTTGTCATATGTAAGGAAATCTAATGAAATGTTGAGATAGAAAACAAATAGAAAACAATTGATTTGAGGAAAATTGGCCTGTAATAATACAAGTTTTCACTCTTTGGCCAATAATAATATGAGTTCTTGAGTTGGTCTGTAATAATACCAGTTTTCGAACTATTGGACTGTAATAGTATGCCGTTAGTTTTTACTTAACGGGGTTAAATCCCTGCCTACGTGGCTGTCCATGTGGCTTCATTAATCATACGTGGCATTTTTAAGTGGGGGTTTTAAAAAGGAAATTTGGCCTGTAATAATACAAGTTTTCACTCTTTGGCCAATAATAATATGAGTTTTTGAGTTGGTCTGTAATAATACCAGTTTTCGAACTATTGGACTGTAATAGTATGTCTTTGGCCAATAATAATATGAGTTTTTGAGTTGGTCTGTAATAATACCAGTTTTCGAACTATTGGACTGTAATAGTATGCCGTTAGTTCTTACTTAACGGGGTTAAATCCCTGCCTATGTGGCTGCCCACGTGGCTTCAATGTATTTATTTTAACAAAAGACTATAGTGGGGGCTGTTACATTAGCTCTGCCTATGTGGATTCTGATTTCTTCTTCAAACCTAGATCTGAACTTTTCCCCTTTCTCCCTCTTTGCGGGGGCTGTTACATTAGCTCCGCCGTTGGCGGCCGGTGGCGATGGCGGCGGAGGGGTCGATTGCGGCCGGTGGCGATGGCGGCGGAGGGGTCGATTGCGGCCGGTGGCGATGGCGGCGGACGGGTGGGTGGCGGCAGGTGCGATGGCGACGGAGGGTGGTTGCGGCTGTTTGTTCTTCCTGTTTTCCTTTTCCTTTTTTTTTCTTTATATCTTAATAAAAAACAAAAATGAAGTTTAGAAATATTACAAAACTAGTCCTTATACTATAGTCTTTTGTTAAAAGAAATACATTGAAGCCACGTGGGCAGCCACATAGGCAGGGATTTAACCCCGTTAAGTAAGAACTAACGGCATACTATTACAGTCCAATAGTTCAAAAACTGGTATTATTACAGACCAACTCAAAAACTCATATTATTATTGGCCAAAGAGTGAAAACTTGTATTATTACATGCCAATTTTCCTTTTTAAAACCCCCACTTAAAAATGCCACGTATGATTAATGAAGCCACGTGGACAGCCACGTAGGCAGGGATTTAACCCCGTTAAGTAAAAACTAACGGCATACTATTACAGTCCAATAGTTCAAAAACTGGTATTATTACAGACCAACTCAAAAACTCATATTATTATTGGCCAAAGAGTGAAAACTTGTATTATTACAGGCCAATTTTCCTTAATTTGAAGATGTTTTCTAGTTTTCTAATTTTGAAAATGAAAATTTCATCTTTCAAATTTGAACGCATTTTAAAAAAAATTCATGTGTTTTCTAGAGATGAAAAACTAATTTCATTTTCTAAAAAATAAGAAATGGAAAACTAGAAAACATTTTCCACAACTAAACGCTGCAATTAAACATAACAGTCATCTAAAAAATTAAAAACTAATAAATTGAAATAAGAGATACTACCTGTCAATCAAGCTTTGAGATAATCAAAACAGAAAGCGGAAGTTCTAAATATATGGCAATTTTTTTTTCTAACGACAAAATATTATTAAAAGAAGTTAGAAAAGAAAATAATACAAACAAAACAATTACAAAGTTACAACAACGAGATTACACTTTCACTCGTGCATCAAACTTAGGAGTACCTTTGAAAGATGTAGATCAAGCCGAATTCTACTTTTTAGCAAGATGACGCCCCTATAACGTTTAGTAACCGCCCCCTCGGAGCACTAGCCAAATTCGTACCGGGCATTACCTACATAACACCTCTCCTTTGTTTTTTTTTATTGGTTCTCCACTTCACATAACCTCCATCCTCATACCCCCCCACTACACCTCTTACCTCATAACCCCCCATATGCCAATGTCACCCCCCATTACACAAAGCCTTATGATCTTTCTTCTTTCTCGTGCATTAAACTTCTTCTTTCTCGTGCATTAAACTTGGGATTTACGCCCCTTTCTTTTGGAGTATGTGTTCTTTAATTTATCGGCCATTTGAAAAAAATGGAGTAAAAAGAATTTCTTACTAGTTGCATCCCTGAGTTTTGGTCATTTTTGTCACCTGCATCTGATTTTCAAATTATTAACAAATCTCACATGAGATTTGCATTTTGTTGTCATCTGAATCCTTGACTAACGTATGTTAGATTTTTTAGTTAAGTGAATGGGTATTTCAGTAATTTTACAGCTTTAACTTATAGGCCGTGTTTTTATAACTTGAATAATAGGAGGGGCTATTTTGTAATTTTGATAAAATGATTTAAAAATTAAAAATAACAAAATATACGTAAGGACAAGTCAATATATAGGAGAGAGAGAAACATCAAATTTCTTCAACCAAATATGCACGCATGAATGAATATGGGAACCAGATTCAATCAATCATATCTTTTTCAAAACTAATCGAAACAAGAAATTGAAGACATCATGATGTGCGAAATTGAAAAACGATCAGAATGAGATATGGATTGGCACGATTCGGTGATGATTCGAAAAACTCGATTATGAACCCGATCAAACATGACCTGAGATTTAGCTAATATTTTGGAGAAACCCGCCGCTGAACTCCTCCTCCTCCGATTCGAACCTCCCCCCGCCATCACTGCCGCTTGCGACGGCGGTTTGGAGGCTGTTTGCTTTGTTGAGTGGTCTTCTTCCGCAAACGGAAAATGATAGTAACAACAAAGCGAGAATTAACGCCGGATCCGACTGAAATTGCGGCGTTTGCTCCGGTGGAGAGTTCGTTAGATTTATTCGGTGTCGGCGGGGGTTTAATCGGCGGCGGAGATGACACCGGAGATGTATTGTTGCAAGGGGTAAAGGACTCGTCGGAAAATCCGTTGCCGGAGATATCCAACCTCCCTACACCACTCATCTCCGACAGACTCGGCGGAAACCCGCCGGAGATCACGTTGTTCTGGAGGTAGAGGTTCCGAAGGGAGACGAGATTGGAGAAATGGGAAGGGATGCCGCCGGTGAGGGCGTTTGATTGGAGGGATAGAGAACGGAGGTGAGATCACGTTGTTCTGGAGGTAGAGGTCCCTGAATGTATATTGACTAAATACCCTTCAACTTAACAGAAAAATCTAACCTCTGTTAGTCTCAAGGACTCAAATGACAACAAAATACAAACCTCATGTGACATTTGTTAATAATTTGAAAATCAGATGCAGTTCGAAAAGTGACCAGACCTTAGGAATGCAAATAGTAAGTTACTCTAAAAAGAATTTCTTACGATAGTATGCAAGAAACTGAAGAAATAAAAGACCTAATTATTCATTTATTCCATAGAAGTCTCATCATTAAATCCACCAATAGCAAAACTAAAGTCGGGTCTGAGGAGGATAAGATGTAGACAACTTACCTCTACTCTGTGAGAATAGAGAGACTGCTTCCAATGAGACCACTGACTCCATAGTTTTACATCAAGCCTTGGACATAAGACACATAACACTCAACAAATCGGGATAAAGACCGATTGGTGCATTCACCTCTTGTCTTTCGACTATCAACTCCATCATATGATGTATGATTAAATGTCCATCACTTTCAACGTTATTTTCATGAAATTAGTAAAATAACTTTAAAATTAATACAATTTCATTTTTGTTCCAAAAACCCAGACAACATTATATGCGCACCATATAAGGCTATTCGTAATGGGGCGTTTTTGGGCTCCATAACGCCCCATAACGCCTCGTATAACGCCCCGCCCCACTACGATGGGGCGTTATGGGGCGTTATGGTGCCCAAATTCGCCCCGGGCGTTAGGGATAAAACGCCGAAGAAGGGTTTAAAAGTAATGATTGTGGGGCGTTATAGGGGCTTTATCCAATACACCATAAAGCCCCATAAAGCCCCTTGTCCAGTCATCGTCCACATGGCAGATAACGCCCCATTTGAGGCTTTATCCACTACACTTAGCCTAAGTGTGAGCGGGGTATGGGTTTATTTTATTCATTTATTCTAAAGAAACCTGAATAAGCAAAATTTAATCTTTTTATCACTTCTCTTTAAAACCTAGTAAACACATTTGACTCTGGTTTTCCTACTTGATTTCCCGCCACAGACCGCCATTGCCGTGCCTCACAACTCCACCCTGTCAATCGGTAAATCAGATGGCAGAGACCTCCGGCGCCATGGCATCCACTTCCGACTCTCGAAGCGCATCGAGGATGAAAACCGCCGCTTCTACCCTCTGCTACGACAACCAAACCCTACTCGCTGTAACTATTCACTCGCAAATCATCCAATTCTACATTCACCAAATCTTCCATTGACTTTTTTCTTCCTCTTCTTCAGGACATTCGAAAAGCCATGGGCACGATGAAGGAAATCGGTGTCAGCCTGGAGAGACAAAACAAATCCCAAATGGTACGCCAGTTTTTCTCATTCCTAGGGTTTCAGTTTTCAATCGATTTTTTTTTATTAATTTTTTTTAGTGAAATTGGGGGATGTTACAGGTGAAGGAGCTTGAAACTGAGTTTATGGAGTTACTAAAAGCTTACGAGGATTGTGCTAATCTATCCGCTGCAATTGATTCCGTCGGGAACAAGTATCGGCCCAGCGAACAGGTGTTTTGAGATAACTGAAACCCTAATTTTGTTAATCGTTGTTGCTGATTGCTTTAAATTGCAGAGGACTGATTTTAAGAAGCTGATAGACGATGAGATGGCAAAAACAAAACGTCGCTCGTTATCTACTCCTCAAATTAGTCAATTGTTACGCCAATTCAAAGAAGCTATATGGGTAAGCTTCTATATGTGTTTGAATATTTCATTGCATAAACATTGTGACAGATTTAGCTGTCAGCTGTATTATAGAGGAAGTTAGCATTTATGTATGTGAAAATCATAGAGGAAGTTAAGTTAGCATTTATATATGTGAAAATCATGAAAGCAGCCATTTCTGCAGGCTTGATGTACCCCTGTAGCAATGCCAGAGCAAATTCACGCATATAGCCATGAGATACGTGGCATTTTGGGGCACATATCACCATTTACTCACTTATAATCAATCTATTTTCATTAATGCATTCCTAAAAGCGTTGTGTACATGACTGGACTCTATTAACCATTGCATTATGCTTAGTTAATTAATGGAGTTATGGTATGAATCTGGATATTTTTGTTTAAGTTGCAAGTTATGTCTGAAGATAAACTTTTTTCCTTTTCTGTGTGATTTTTTTATCTAAGTTCCTTTTGTTTCATACAGAATGTGCATAATTCTGGACAACCCATGCCTGGTGAAGAACAGGAAGATATTGTAATGACTAGTACACAAAGTACCCTTTTAAACAATACTTGTCCTCTGAGTGGCAAACCTGTTACTGAACTCACAGAACCCGTTCGCAGGTTTGAAATCTATCACTTGATTCACTTATAGCATTAACTTACCATGAATTATGTATTTTAGTTATGTTTCCTGATATAAAATAAGATGAAAATCTCGAATAATATAAAGATATGCCACGTTTATGTTCATTGTATTTATCTCTCTTCGGTATGCTCTTACAGTATGGACTGCAAGCATATATACGAGAAATCTGTTATCATGCAATACATAAAGTCCAAGCATGGGCAATCTAAATGTCCAGTGGCAGGTACATTTAAGATATCTTGCTCATAAATATGATCCAGCTGGTGGTTGTGCCATTCCTTACCACTATCTTTTTTTTTTTTTTTTTTGCCAGCATGTCCTAAGATACTCATCGCAGACAGAGTGCTCTGTGACCCGTTGTTACACATTGAAATTGACGAATCACGCTCAATGAACAAACAAACTTCCAAGCCTAATATCATAGAAGATTTCACAGAGGATTCGGATTGAAAACCTACATAATTTGCAGTCACATGACGCACCCGCAGATATCGACTATAGTTGTTTGCCTGTTTAAAGGGAGTTGATCTTTTCAGGATTGTTTAGAAGTTATTTACTTTAGAAGGTAGTGTTGAAGTTTTGGTGGGATTACTTTCTTTGGGTGTCCTTTTGGAATTGTAGAAGGCATACTAACATGAAGTTGATTGTCACATTGTCAGTCTTGGAGGATTGTAAGAAAATTCCAAGAAACCTTTATGGTTTGTACCTATCAGACTTCATTTTGAAGGGTGTCCCAAAACATGGATATGTCTGCATATTTTCTTATAAATTTTCATTTTATTAAAAACGTGTTATAAAGCGGTCTATATCATATCTGTTTGGAATTTGGATTAGGTATACAGCAAACCACCTTCGGTTAGTTATGTATCTAACTGCAATCAGCATAGTGTAGAAAGTATTTATGTGTTGATGTAATAGAGTCCTGATTCCAGGGGGGATGTAAATGTTTAGGTATCCATGATAAAATTTAGTTATGCAATTGGGAAATAAAAAGGAAAAAGAAGATAAATATATGAGAATGGGAAAACCAGATGTTTATAACAATATAATACCATTTGTGGTACTGTAGTGGTATATAAACAAGCACCTGCACATGGGTAGTTGCTGGCAATTAGCATTTTCTTATTCGCTTCCCAACCTCCAATCAGTTAATAAACAATCCCACTTCCATATATACATGCACATTGTCATGTAAACCAAAATTATGTCCCTTTTGTTCTTATGTTCAATCTTTATTTCTTTTAAACAATGCCTCTTTTGACAAAATCAAAACAATTTTTATGTTTTTAAATTTGCAGCAATCTCAACACCACATGAGTAAATCCCACTTCACCATCCAATCATAACCATTTTCATTCACAGCTTTTTCCAGCATCACCTCATGAGCTTCATTCAAGATCATCATCATCCATAAGAAAAAAAGATTTATCAAGTTTTGTGTTTGAGGTATGGAAGAAGCTGGAGATCTTTTGGAAGATAGTTGGTTCTTTGGAAATTTGCTTCAAACAAAACCAAGAACTATCACTAGATCTTATTCTGATCTTGCTTCTAGCTCTTGTCCTCCCTTGTTCTCAACTCAAGAACACATCATCAAAAATGAACGTAAAAAATCAAGCTTTTCTTCAAGAAAGCAACCGCCTGTTGCTCCTCCATGTCTAACCCGCATCCCATCTTTGCCAATTTCAATAGAAACACAATCTTTTCAAACGAAAAAGCCCGACCCGAGTCCTAATTTGACAACTTCTCAACTTGGAGATGATAAAAAGGATGTCATTATCAAGAATGAGCCAAAAAGCTCAAGCCTTTCTTCAAGAAAGCAACCGCCAGTTGCTCCTTCAAGTCTAACTCAAACACCATCTTTGTTAAATCCAAAAGAAAAACAGTCTTTTCTAACGAAAAAGCCTGACCCGAATTTGACCCGGACATCATCCATGTCAACTTGTAGACTGGGAACTGATCAAGAAGATGAAGAAGATCAAGAAAGCGAGTTCACTTTAGGGAGGTTGATAAGGCAGGCATCCATGAACTCCTCACATACATCGAATCCACCTCGACAAACATCTAAGGTACTGAAAACTGAAAACATCCATTTATTTAGTTTTACAAAGATTATTTTGAATATCAAGATTTATTATATGCATAACACGACTCGGGTTTTGCAGGCAATGATAGAAAACATGCGAAAGAAACCCGAATTAGATCAGAAACAGATTATGGATGTGAGAAAGATAGAGAGAAAAACAAGCCAGTACAGAAAGAATAATGGAAAGAACAAAAATGGTGGTGGTGCAGCTGCAATTCCAGGAGGATGGGTTGATAAGAGTTCATCAGAAGACATGAAGGCACATATCAAGTTTTGGGCTAGAGCGGTAGCCTCTAACGTGCGCCAAGAGTGTTCATGATAGTAAGTTTGTTCGAATCGGAATATTTTCGAGTTAATAAAACATTGGATCATGACAGAAATAACATGTTAAATGATTTGTTTAGATTCATTGTATCTCTATTCTTAATTATGCGTTTTATAAATATGGGTGATTACAAAAGTGGTCCCAGGACTTTCTCAAATAGTCAAAATTTTATATGCTGTTTTTGGAGTGCGTCAAATCGATCAAACAAAATGCATTGTGGAGAACGCAGTTTCGGCTACCCTCTCTTGGATATTTTAGTGTATCTTAAGATTGCGTATGATATTCAAACAAGATGCAGGCTTGCTTAAATAACATCGAGACTAACGGGGGATCCAGGGACAACATCCTCGAAAGTAGTGGAATCCAAGGGGCAGAGCCCCTGACCGGGTTCAAGTCGAATTTGCTTTAATTAAACTTGAGAGACCGAATGTGTAGTTTTGTTCAAATTTCAGAAACATTTGATCGTTTTATCTCAAAAACACAACATTTAAATTCCATACAAAATCTCGAATCATATTCACTCCAATTGTTTGATCTGACAGTGATCAACACGACTTTGGATTTCTATCCAGTATTTGCTCAACGATTTCTAAATTTCCCAACACCCTCTAACGTTTAATATCACATATATTTTAGGATCTAAACCATAGCCTTTTTCTTGAGAAGTCCTCACTTTACCACCAAGCTATCCACTTATAGATATTTGGTAGGTACTGATCGGTGTCGAAGCCCCTATATAAAATAGATATATTTTATGATTAAACTAAATATCTTATACTTGATAGGATAAGTAAAGTGTCATCCCTCAGGGAGTTCTCAGTTAGTGATTATATATAGTTGAACTAAAGACATACTTGAAAATCTGATTTGGTTTTATTTGAAAATAAAACCTAAAATGCAAATAAACTAAAACAAAACAACTAACTTAAGAGTTCGAACTTCCAAGTTTATAACACAATTCACAAACATGTAACTCAAGATATGATGCAATTCAATAATGAATCACATAGACATGATACCGAATAACTTCAATGCTCATACTTTCATAAAGAACTTTTACATACGACCTTATTTTTAAAAAATACATCATAAAATGAGCGTTTTTTATCTTTAAAACACGTATAGTATTGCTGTATATAAAATTAAAGAAAATTACACTTTCGATTTAACACAATGATCTAAAATTTTGACACAATGATCTTAACATTTTTGACATAATATGACACTCTGAACATTTTGACACAATGATCTGAACATGACGCAATGATGAGTATATGACACAGTGATCTGAACATTTTGACACAATGTTCTAAGAGTTATGAAGATTTAAAAATGGGGGAGCTTGATAAAAAAGTTAAAATTGCTCTTTCATGTTTTGTTTTTCTCTCTGATTTTACACATAAAAATATCATATATCTTCATTTAATTGAAGATCTAATGGTTATAATTTTTTCTTAGCATAATAAAACTTCTCACAAGAACTAAGTTTTTAAATATTTACTTAAGTAGGTCAAAGTTTCTATTGATAATAAAATAAAGTATTACTATGGCCTTTTAGTTTAGTGGTAGCCCGTTGAATTCTCCTACTGGAGGCCGTCGGTTCAAGCTCAACGCCTGTGTGACAGTTTTACCCGATTGTTGAAATTTCCCCCTATTGATTATTTTTCAAGTTGGTTTAAAACAACAAATAGTTAATTATAGACGGTTAAAATCCGGTCATATAAATAACTGAAAAAATGGGCTCCGGCTATAGACACCAAGGTGTTTTACTAAAAACACCCAAAACAAACGATCGTTTCATACAAAATGATCTGGAAACGATCGTTTGATACGAAACGATCTGGAAACGGGCTACGATAGAATTTAACAATGATTACGCTGATTACGAGAGAATTTGGTCGGACCGTTTTACATGAAACGACCGTAGGGTTAAATTTTGTTTTTTTTTTCATATTTGCCTCTTAACAATAGAGATTTTGGTGGGGCCGTTTTACCCAAAACGACCGTAGGAATAATTTTTTTTTTCCAACTTTGCATCTTAACGATGGAGTATTGTAAGAAAATAAATTAATAAGATTTCTTTTTAAAGCTCAGAGAATAAAACTTGAAGAACGAGTCACTGAGCACAACATGAAATTTCTCCAAAAGTTAGTTGATGAGAAGCTTTGTTTAACTTATAGAGATGGTTTGTCTAATTATTCACTCAGAGAAGGGTCCAAATGTCACACATTTTTGAAACCAGGCCAAGAGAAGTTCTGAAGCTTTTTAACTCCCTGCAGCCAATGTTAATGGAATATTTATGCAGTGAAGGCTTTAGTCTAAGTTTGGAGGATTTTGTGATTTCAAAGGATGCTATAAGAAGCATAGAAGACCAACTACTAGAAGTTGCACCTTTGTTATATCACTTGAGGTCTAATTACAATGAGGTAATCGACATGCAACTCGAGAAAAATCTTCGGGCATGTAAGAATCCCATTTCTGAATTTATTCTGAGATTTTCATCCATGGGTAATTTGATAGACCCCAAGAGTGAGTTTGCCCTAACACGAATAGCTCACCAAATTGGCTTTTTGGGCTTACAAATTTATGAAAGGGGACGTCTGTATTCAAGAACATTGGCTGAAGACTTGTCTTCACATTTTGTTGGAAACTACTCCTTTCCAAAAAAATTACCAGTATGAAGAGTTCGGGCTAATCAGGAGTTGTTTATTCCATGGTTAGATCCTTATCAAGAAATGGTTCATTCAATTGCGAGTAGAGAAGTGATCATCAGGTCTTCAAGAGGGTTGACCGAGCCAGGGATCATTTTCAAAAACTCAATAGCGATTTTAAGAGATGTTGTAATCTGTTATGATGGAACTGTGAGAAATGTTTGTAGCAGGCCAAGTTGTACATAGAATATCATGGAGGGTGATGTCATTTTCATCAATAGGTCACTAACAAACCACAAACATTATTAACATTATTAAAAAAAATATTACAAATTTTTTTTACTACAAAACACTGAAAAACCTAGCTAATATAGCATATTTTAGATTAGGAAAAAAAAAGTATTTTTAAAAAATCTGAAAAATTCACAGAACGTTTTTAGAACTTATAATGCATAAAAAAGTTATTAAAAATAAAAAAAATGTAGCCGTTGGGGAAATCTAGCCATTGGAGAAATCTAACCGTTGGAGAAATCTAGCCGTTGGGAAAAATATAGCCGTTGGAAGGAGTACATGATATATATATATATATATATATATATATATATATATATAATAGAGTTGGGTTATAATACAAAGTACTTTTTATGTGAGAAGTGTGAGAAGTGATTGATGTGTTAATTTTTAATGCATGATATTGTCTTTTTATTATATTTTTGGTAAATATATGACAATCCTAAAATAAATACACCATCCATTGGATTCCAAACACTACCAAACATCATTTATTAAGAATTATTAAAAGGGCATTGTGTTAGGATATTATTACACTGTGTTTACATTATGTTATCCTTTAACTCTAATTTTGATAAACATATGACATTCTAATATGGAAAAAACAATGTATAGTGTTATATATTTACCAAAAACATAACTAAAAGATAACACAATGCATTAAAATCTAACACATCATCCACTTCTCACACTTCTCACGCAAAAAGTACTTTGTATTATAACTCTACCCTATATATATATATATATATATATATATATATATATATATATATATATATATATAATATATAGGGAGAGGATCATTTGAGAACTAATTGGGTTTGAGAACTAAAAAGAACTAATCTTAGCCACTAGTTTATATATATGGAAAACCCCCCCATGAATTTGAATGCTCCCCCTTGAAAATTAGTGGCCCAAATTGGTTCTCAAAAGTTCTCAAAAGAAAAAGTTCTCATTTGAACCTAACCCTATATATATATATATATATATATATATATATATATATATATATCAGTACCGGTACACATAATGTTTACATATCCTCAATGGCCAATCGTCGAAACAGGGCTTCTTATTCCCGTCATCAGGAAACTGAAGATGATGATCCATATAGTATCTCATACGATGAATTTCTACGTATTATGGAAGAACCAGTTTCGGGTGATGAAATGAATCCCATTGACGTTGATATCATGCCAGACAATAGCCTTCGTCAACGTGTTAACCCATATGGCGGTTACCCGCAACCTCGTCCTCCGGTGAATCCACCTCGTCCTCCGGTGAATCCACCTCGTCCTCCGGTGAATCCACCTCGTCCTCCGGTGAATCCACCTCGTCCTCCGGTGAACCCACATCGTCCTCCGGTGAATCCACGTCGTCCTTCGGTGAATCCACACCGTCCTCCTGTTAATCCACCTCGTCCTCAGGTTAACCCACCTCGTCCTCCGGTTAACCCCGCCCCCGAACTCGACTGGGACTTCCCTTGGAATCATTAAAATTATCTTTAGGTTTATGATGTAATTTCCTGTATTTGTATTCCGGTCGGTGATGTAATTTTTTGAATAATTGTAGCAGATCTTTTATGCTAATATAACATCATTTATGACTTATTCATTGTGAATTTGAAATTCAAAATAGAGACGTTGATTTTTTTGGAAAATTTAAAATTTTGTTTTATATCAAGATTTTTTTATGGTTTATATAGCCTTTTTAAGGCCTTTTGAATTAAAAAAAATTTCTTAGTATTTCTGATTCGCACCAAAAAAAATTTATGAATCATATATTAATTTTGAAGGCGGATTGTAATAATTTCACTTGAATTTTCCAAAATCATATATTACTTTTTTTTACTACATATCACACATCATCACCACAAAACATAACAAAACCACACATAGATAACATATACCACACATCATCACCACAAAACATAAAACTAAAAAACAGTGAATAGTATGTTGTAGCAAACACATAACCACAAAATAAAACATAACAAAACCAAATGAGCCTCATCCTACTCCCCCTCGCCGTCAGTCTCATCGACGCCATCATCATCTATGCCCTCATCATCGTTGACCTGGTCAGCAACACCATCCGGGTCCACAAACGGCTCTAGTACAGGTGGTGGTCGTATCACCGCACGGCTCCTCGCCGCCAGCTCCGCAAAGGTCTCTGCCGTCCACGCCTGAAACTCGAGCATGTGTCGGAGTATGTGGGCGGTCTCACGTGAATGGCGAATAGACTCTCGCACAAACTCGGGAGTGGGTGCCACCGGTGGGATGCTGGGCGAGTTCTCGATATAGTAAGTCGTAATGAAGGTTGTAGTTTGTCACCGTGTTGGAGTTTATGAGTTTACTCCACAGTTTCAAAAACCGCTTCCACCCATCCTTATCAAACCCTGTGTTGCAGTTTTTAAAGATGTTATTCTATATATGCCATCTGCACAGGTTACGCGTGGCATTGGGAAAAACATTGTCGCACGCTTTGACGAGGGCAATGTCTCTGTCGGTGATGATTACGTTAGGCTCGAGGCGGTGGTCTCCAATGGTCTCTTTGAGGCGTTCTAACATCCAGGTGAAGTCTTCCCGACGCTCTTGGCTTATGAAGGCGCTGGCGACTAGAAATAAAATTCCGGTCGATGTCACGCCGACCATTTGGATGTATGGAAACTTGTACACGTTCGTGTTGTACGTGGCGTCTATGCCCAGGAAATGCGGGAACGCCCTCCACCACTTGTAGGAGTGCTTATGGACAAAGAACACGCCATCAACTCTATTCGTCCCCGGGGACGTTCAGTCATAGTAGATGTAACCACCTTTAGCAAGCAGGGAGAAGAATACCTGCATAGGGGTATCACCGATCGTTTCTTCGCCTTTAATCTTAGCTAGGAGGTTATAGAGCGTCCGCTTACGCGACACGTTCTTGGGGCTGTTTTTCTTAATTTCCGTCAACATGTGACGAGGCCGGATCTTTTGGTTTTTCATCTATCTCACATTACCAACCTCCTCGTCTTTAAACCTCATCGCCCTTGCATGGCCTTCCAGATTTTCCGACGGCTCGTGGTTATGCTCATTGTTGACCACCTCTAATTTCTAACCGTCTAGAATATTAAGGTACGTACCTTTTAGCAAGAACGAACATTCACATTTCTTACTGCCCGTCTTTCTCTGCTGAGTACCCTTTGGTACGTATTTGCCACTACGATCAACCATATCGTGATTTTTGTATACTCTCCCGTAAGTGCGTGCGTTGAGCTACGTTTAGTTGATAGAAATAACCCTTTGGACGAGCTCGTTCAAAGGCCTAGCCAAACAACTCTTTTTTTTATACGAAGATCTAAAATTATTAAATAAGTATCATAATTGGAAGTGGTGATAATATACACATTGATTCCGAGAAAAGCACACAAGAAAAAAAAATTAAACCTAATTTAACTAAGGCACACGAAATAAGGCAGAAAACAAAGTGAAGACACAATTAAAACCTAAGGCAAAAAAAATTAAAATTAAAATAACTCTAAGCACGCAAAGAAAAAGAAAAAGCACACAATTAATCCAAATTAAAAAATCAAAGTTAATTTCGCTATTGCCAAGTGTCCCCGGCAACGACACCAAAAACTTGATGTGCAAGAATCGATCTATAAAAATACACTAAATTATCCTAGACCTAGACACACTAAATTAAACCTAATTAACCTAAAACTAGACCGACTCAACAGGCAAACGAACCTATCGAATGTAGAATAGCTATCGGTAAACCGAGGTCGAACCCTATAGACACTAAAAAGACAAAATTAACTAAGAAAAATAAATTACTGATTAATCGGTGAAATTTGGTTTTTGATTTGAAGAAGTAATCAACTAATTAAATTAACTAAAATTAACTAAGCTAAAATTAACTAAATT
>JBCNJP010001922.1:0-34772 GCA_039602395.1 Deinandra increscens subsp. villosa | reverse complement strand
AAGATATTTTGTTGCTTTTTTTGGGTGAGTTGGTGTGAAATGTTTATGAAATGGGAATGAAATTGAGATGAAGTAGGTGTGATGTGTATAAAATGGGGTATATATAGGTAATTAATTAATTAGTTAATTTTTTTTTAAGTTGAAAAAGATCCATTGGGGGGGGGGGGGGGGCACCACCAACGATCCAATTCATATCAAAGCACCAAGATGACAATGGAAAGGGACGGGACCGAGGGCGTGACCTTGCACCAACCACCGCATCACTTCCAATGGTGCCACCGAGGGCACCGCAGCTGAGTCAGCGGCCACTGAGCCCCTCGGTGGAACCATTGTTGTTAACCTAACATTAACGTGCTTCATCTGGTTCGATCTTTTCTTCCTCTGATTAGCGATTAGGACTCCAGTCTTCCACACCGATTTTCCTCTTCCAGTTCTAATCTTAAACATTCGGAAGAACAGATGGAGGTAATAAGGAACTGCTATGGCATCGGTGTTAGTGTCACAAGATGCTCAACAACTTGCAGGAATTACACTTCTATCAACTTAAACAACTGCTATGGCACTAGATGTTTCCAAGCGACGACAACAGTTCCTTATTACCTCGATCGGTTCATTGTGAACTTAACACAACTGGAAAGGCAGGGTGGAGACGTATTAACCTGTGGGTTTGCCTTCTCGGTGGATAAGGATTTGTTCCTTAATGATCACTTTTCTCTCCGGTCTACATCATCTTCCTCTTCCAGTTCTAATCTTAAACATCCATGGATCAGGTTGCATCGTGTAATGTAGGTCTTCGATTGAGCTTTATGTTATAGTCGAACCAGGTGAAGATGGACGGAGGAACGATCTGACATCATCGTCGATTGAGCCCTAGATGTTCTCTGGTGTGCGTATAAGGAAGAAATTGAGCCCTAGAAGGAGAAGAACATCAATGTTCTGATCTGATCTTTTAAGGTCTTTTAATGAATTTTATATTTTAATGTTTTATTTTTAAGTTTTTATAAAATGACTAAAGTGTCTTTAACTTAACGATGAGTTTTAACATTGTTAGTGATAAAAGACCTTTATTGAAACAAGTTGAAAACATAAAAGATGTTGGGTGTAACAAGTTTACTTAAAGAACTTAGTTCGAAATCGGATTAAAACATAAATGATCTTTTGTGTAATTTAGAGGCTGTTTGTTTTTTCAGACAAAAACTGTCTAGAGTCTGATTTCATCTGATTTTATCTGATTTCATATATGCAGCTGAAGATGTTGTCTGAAGATCTGTAATCTGAAAATATAAGACTATTTGTTTTTTAAACTTGCTACTGTCTGTAAAAACTGAAAATATGTAACTGTGAAATGATTATTAAACTTAGTATAACCTTTTTAACTAAATTAAACACAATAAAAATATAAAAGCTAGTGAACAACGGAAATATCTTATTGTGAATTGTTTTGACAATTTAAATATGATAAAAAGGTTTGAAATGAGTGAATGACTAGACTATACACTGACAACTTCAAAAATATGAGAAAAAATTAAATTGATGCAACTGTTATTATTTCTTCTAGGGTTCTCTATTTCTTCTTTCTTCTTTCCCTCATGCTCTGTTTTTTTTATATTCAATTGATGCAACTTCTATAGTCCAGATACTTTCAGATCCATACTTGTGCGTTCTTCTTGTTTCATTTTAGTTATTTTACTCGAAATTTGAGGGATCATACACCAAAAAAACCATCAGAGTGGGATCCATCGTAAAGAAAAACTAGTTGGCCGGAGGGTCAACTCCGGACCCTCCTTTGACACTCGCCGGAGTTGCGCTCGTCGTTGCCTGAGCTCGAACCCCAAGCCTCGGATTTGACCAAAAGAGAAGAGGAGGTCGTGTGAGAGCGGAGTGATGGAGAGGAGGTGGCTGTCGTTCGTTGAGGGCGGCGGAGAGGAGGTCGCCGCCGTTCACTGAGGGTGGCGGAGAGGAGTCGCCGGTTGGTCGGCCGGAGGTAGGTCGCCGACAGGAGTGCAGACTCCTGGTTCTTTAATTTGTGTATTTATGTGTATGTATGTCTGATATTATATGAAGATGAAATAAACAATTCTTAAGTCTTTTTTTAAGAAGTTTGAAGCTGATTTAAGATCTTCTTAAGAAGAAAAAAAAACAGTCTTCATAGGGTATCAGGGTATGTCTGCCCGCCTGCAGACACAACCTTTCCTAAAGATATTTTAAGAAAAAACAAACACAACCTTACTCT
The DNA here is from genome assembly GCA_039602395.1 of Deinandra increscens subsp. villosa. NCBI lineage: Eukaryota > Viridiplantae > Streptophyta > Magnoliopsida > Asterales > Asteraceae > Deinandra > Deinandra increscens. Next base: position 32,539 of record JBCNJP010001922.1, on the reverse strand, counting down.
AATAATAATAACCACTAAAAGAGCTTTGCCTCTAAATGGGAAAATACAAAATAAATTCCCTAAGACAAAAAGTTTGACATTAACTTTGACCGTCTTAGATTTAAGAAAAAAAGTACCATGGTCGATCCCAAACGTTTTCAATTTCCTATTGAACAAAAGATTCTGAATGAAGAACGATAAAAGACATTCGGCCTTTTGTTTGCGATTCTAAGAAGTCATTCGGCCTTCGGTCCACAATTTCAAAAACCTTCTGACCTAAGTTTGTGGTTTCAAACGATCGCAATCGTGTTTAAGAACCTAATAAGCTAATCAATGGGCCTAGTTGATTCCAACTTTCAAGCCTTCCAATTTGGTATTTGGTAAAGATTCAAGACGTCCATTAACTAAAAAGATACCAACTAACTTTTTATTTTAACTTTTGAGTTAAGTGTCACTTTGTCTCTATGGTTGGTCACTCTTATCATTTCAATCTAAGCTTTTATATATTATCTTTTTGATATGATGGTTTGCATCATAATGTCGTTTCAATCCATTTAACTAACTTCACCGTTTTCACCACTAAATAAAGGAAAATTGAATTTTAATAATCTGAACTTTCACATGTTGGACGCTAATAATCTCAACTGAGAATATATTTGCCACTGGTCCCAAATTTCTAACTATTTTCTCTCAACAGCCTGCCGTTAAAATTATTTAATTTCGTTAGATTTTTGTTAATATATTTTGAATTTCTTGCTTATACCAGAGGTAAAAGATGAAGATGATATCATAAGAACTATTTCAGTTCTCAATTTTATGTGTGAATCGAAGTAAATGATGTATTGAAGATGAAATTGAACCGGGGGAAGTTAGGACTACTTTTTTAACAGTTAACACTTAACACACATCATATTATTTTTAAATAACACCACTCTTAAGTTTTAAATCTTAGGTAAAGTAATTTTTTCTTAATTTAAAATTTATGAATTCAAATCCTATAATTTATAGGTACGATGGTTTTAGCACTTAAAAAGAAGAAGGCATTGCCTCTAATAAGAATGGGCTCGCTACAAAAAGTGGGGAATATGAGTATTTTAATTGTAAACAATCCTATTTAATATTTATCTATATTATTTATTTATTAACAGACAATTTCATACATAATAATATTTTAATACTTAGAATATACACTGAACCGGATGAAACAACTCTACTCTCTGCCTACTTCTACAAGACTCAACAAACACTTCTACTCCAATGATTTTATAAACAACTAACCACCGTTCAACCGTCATTTCACCGGCCTCACGCGCCGCCGCTTCCACCGGTTCTGATCGTCATCCAACTTATCTCCTCTTCGACCCCCCACATTCCCTTTTCTGAGTTGCACTCCAACTGTTCGACCCTATGCCTCAAAGAGTCCGATGAACAACTTGGTTGATTTGAATCAGTACACACTGATTCTGACTCTTCAATTGAACTCCAAACGTATTGATCAAGCATGCTTGTTGGCGACCCGACCCGTAAATCTTGACCCATGTTGCAATTCAACAGTTCAACAAAAGGGTGTTTCAGAAGCTCAGTAGCTCCCCACCTCTCTTTCGGATCCCGGATCAAACACTTGCCGATAAAATCCTTCGCTTGATTCGAAAACCCACCCGGGATACTCGGAGACTCACCCGAAAACGCAATCTTGTAAAGAACCGAAGCGGGCTCGGGCTCGTGGACGTTCACCCACGGTGACCCACCGGTTGCCATTTCGATCACCACGCATCCGAGCGCCCAAACATCTGCCGCGAACCCCTGTTCCTCGCCTCGTGCCACCTCGGGTGCCATAAACATCGGCGTCCCGCGAATCGGCTCGCCCTCGCTCTCGCCAGCCCATTTCGCGCAACCGAAATCCGCGATCTTGACACCGGTTTTCCCGACTAACAAATTCGCACCCTTGATATCGCAATGCACTATACCGTACCCGTGAAGGTACTCCAAACCTTGAATAATTTGCCTTGTGTAGGTTGATATTTCGGACTCGTTTAACCGTCCGCATCCCCGTTCGTTTATCGCCTCGATAACCGTGCCTCCGGGCATGTATTGCATTAATAGGTTGTACATGAAGTTGTTATCTTCTTTAGTAATGTCACACCCTTTATAGGTTACCACATAAGGACTACTTAAAATGGACAAAAAGTGTTGCTCTCTTTGCAAAGTTTCCGATCGCGATAAAACGACGGATTTGACCGCGAAAACCTCTCCGGTGGCGGCGGAGGTGGCGGTGGACACGGTGGCGGAGGAGCCACGACCAAGAACATGGCCTCTGGTCCATCCCATGTTGGATTGTTGTTGAGTTTTGAGTTGATTTGTTTGTGGGTGATTTGGGGTTTAAATAGGGTTTTGTCACTTTGTGTTGTTTAGTTGAAATGGGTGTCACCCAGTTGGTTAGTTATTGGTCTGGTGGGAAGTCTTTAGGTGGCCAAGCTTTTCTCTCTTTGCAGAGTTGTTTAGTTGTCCACGTGGCATAATTTGGCAGGTTTTTAGGTAGACCAAAAGGGTGTTTGCCACGTGTCCGTACTAGGTCAAGGGATTGTGTAGAAAGGTCAATATAGTTCGTACTTGATATAACCTAAAGGTGGGTGCTAAGATATTTAGGTTTAAGTTTGGTAGTTTGTGTATTCCTAGTAATCTTTTGAAATCATGATATTTTGATGATATTTCAAAATCTTAATTGGATAATCTAGTAGGAAAACAAAGAGGAGATTGTGTTTTATGTTGTAAAAACTAAGAATGTGTACTTCAAATGGACCAAAATCATCTTAACTTTAGTTGAAATAACACATAATATGGTAAAAAAATTATTGGAAAAATAAGTTCTTTTAGTTAGTTACCACTGAGTACTGATACTCAACGTCTAGACGCTACTGATTGTAGTTAGCCTAGGGGTATATAAGGATCGGTTTTAGGCACTAACCAAACCCATAACCGAAGAAGGCATGCCTAAATGGTTAGGTTAAGTCGTCGATCCTACATGACGAGGCCTTAATCGACTCAACACCAATTTTTTTTTAACTCTTTTGCTAAACTCAAAAGACTTACTCATGCCTAGAGGTGCACAAATCGGTTTTTTTTTTAAGAACCGGTTCCGGTTCCAAACCGGTCCCGGTTCCATCAGTCGCCAAAAAATCCGGTTCCGGCTAGAACCGGTTCCGGTTCCGGTTCGGTTCTGGGGCAAAAAACCCGGATCCGATAGGACTGGTTCCGGTTCGGTTCCAAACCGGTTCCAAACCGGTTCCAGAGAACCGATCAAAAAAACCGGTTCCAAAGAACCGGTCGCTGTAAAGGACGTTTATTTTTTTTTTAGTTTTTTAGTTTTTTAACACTTTTTTACAAAAACAACACATAGAAAACAAACTTCAAACTTCATTAAAACTACCATAATGTTTGTCCATTACACGGTTACATAAGTTACGAGTTCGGAGTTCGGATCGAAATAAAAACACACCATTACGAAAACAATTACCCTAGTATTTATACTACATTGTAGGTTGCATGGGGGGGGGGGGAACAGAAAAAACGGGCAAAAAAGGACCAAAAACGGCTATAAAACCGTTATGCAACGGCTATTTTTTTGCCATCAGACCGGTTCTCATTTCCAGAACCGGTTCTTAAACCGGTTCCTGAAAAACCGGTTCTGGTTCCGGTTCTTCACCCACAATGTATAACCGGTTTGGAATCGGCGGTTTTTTTTGGAACCGAACCGGTTCCGTCAGAACCGGTCCCAAATCGGTTCGGTTCCGGTTCGGTTCGGCGGTTCCGGTTCCGGAACCGGTTCGGATGTGCACCTCTACTCATGCCTATTAGACTAGCAAGTCATGTTACATTTGAAAAAAAAAATTGCTCATGCCACATGGCAACGCCATATCCTTCCACGTGGCCAAATAATGTTGCACCACATAAGCTACATGGTTAGTGTTCCTAACCACAAAAAAAAAATGTTATATAGACAAATTGCATGTGATTAGTTACATCAAGAGGTGGCAATCTCCTACGAGAAGGGGGAAACGAGAGAGAATGGCTGTTGAAGTGGAGAGTGAAAATTAAAACGACATGATCTTTTAGCGGAGAGTATATCCTAATCAGGAGAGGAAACATGGAACAATATGATGATATCGGAAGGGAGACACGATGCAGGAATTTGATAACCCTTCGTTGTGACGATTTACCTGATCTCGTTAGTTAAGAGGGTGTTCTAAGGTCCCACGATTTTTTCCTCTTGAGGTTTTTTGTGGCTACCATGGTACCACTAAATTGAGTATTTTATATTTTGATTTTTTTACTAATCATATTTAAAATATCTTAAGATATTGGATGTAAAGATAATATATTTGAAGCCTTTGTATCCATATAGTAAAAGTTCTCTGTTTGGTATCCATGCCCGACTCTTAAGATATTTTCCTAACTTTTAATTGATATTTGCTCGGTTTGGTGTGTGTCTTGTCACACTTATCGAATATCAAACAATGGTTTATGGGGGTTTATGGTTGTGTTTAAATAAAAATCACTAAAAGTTAAAATTAACTTTAAAAAAATATAAGAAATACTAATTATAAACGTTGGATTTTTCTGATAAGATTAATAAGCCTTCACATTTGTAAAAATAACACAAAATTATTCCTTAGTACACAAAATATAACTTCACCGCAGCCTACGCTACGCTATTGTAAATGCATGTTATGAAAATAAATGGAGATTCAAATTGTTATAAATGTAACTAGCGGTCTAACTTGTTGTCCGTTTAATTTATCACTTTATTAATATATAAAGTATGAAAACAAAACAAAAGTGCTCTTAAGAAAAAGGAATGGAAAACTAGATTTAAATAATATCAACTATTGTCTATTGACCGATAATAATTTCACTAATTTTTTGTAAAACAACAGTCGTAACTTTATATCATTTTCTTTTTAACAATCATTATGTACATCCCACTTACCGCCGTTACTATATGTTGCAATGAAAAATATAAAAAAAGAAAAAGGAATTTAAATAATCTCAACTATTGCTTATTAGCCGGCAATAATCCCAACTATTATATTTAAAGACTCCATTTTAGTATACCATAACGGCGGTTAGTGGGATGTACATAATTATTATTAAATAATAGGGTATAAAGATAAGATTGTTATATTACAAAAAAAAATTATAAGATTATTACCGCTCAATAGACAATAATTAAGATTATTTAAATTCATATTTAAAAAAAATAACAAATATAACTTCTAATCAAATTTTTCTCTAGTGGCGATGTATATATAGAGATGTCTTGATTTAAGATTAATAATATGTCGATAATGGCGAGAATTACAATGGATTAGAATTTCAAAGGACTATAAATATTATATTTCTTTAAAATTATGATATTTATAGTCCTTTGGTATGTATATAAAATAAAAGAAAAATAAATAAAGAAACTATCTGTGATTTATGTTTATCCTTTCCGTTAAATGGTATGTACACATCTTAGCTCATAACTTCACAAGTAATGGCATCGTTGTATGTAGCAACATATTCTTTTTAAAAATCAAATCCCGCATTCACAGCAGCGCCATTCGATCCGTTTATCTTCATCACTATCTTCATCACTCGACCATCTACATGCCTACGTAACACGTAAGCAACGCTACTTTCTCATCAACACTTAAACCACTACAAATAGCCCTCGCACTTTATACACGATTCTTACGTACAATATTCTAAATAACTCAGCATTAGTATTGTTAGCTTACTCGATGCCTAAACAATACCGATCTAACTATATAGACCTCAAGTAACCCTAATGAATAAAATCCTATAATAACTAGGGCTGGCCGGCCGGCCGACTTCCTGTGATCCTGCCAACATAATCAGGTTAATTATATATTTATTTACGAATGATGCCTACATCTCCACCAAGTTAAATAACAGTTGGCTTTTTCTGCTAAATCAGGTTGATTAAAAGGAAAGGCAAATATGACGCACAACACAAGCAAGTAAAAAACACCAGCTTCTAATCACGCACCGCTATCACAAACCATGCAATCTAAAGCTACGAATTTTTAAGGTAACGAAACATCCAGACTTTATTCAAACATTTTTTCAGTAGAACATTTACAGAAGTCACCATAAGTCAGGGAAGTTCTGCCTCAAGCTGCATCAGCAAATCCGACACGTGACCGACCATAGTCAAACACTGTGTGGTATTGACCCATAAAAACATCTCCAAGAATCCTGCAACAAAATACCCATGAATAAGAAGTCAAAACTCGGCTGACCGGGCAGGTTGGTGTCAATTCAAGCGAGTGGCCATCAAAAATCAGATTAATCAGAAGCGGTAAACTTTTTATACGTGTCAAATAGAACAGGCGTCCCTTTTTCTTAAATATTATAAATATTTAGTATACTAAACATTATTACGAAAAGTAGAAGTGTTAAGATGCTAATATAAGGATTTTTGCCTTTAATCTCTTAAAGCCATCTTTCTAACTCAAACTTACATCACATTATTGTATCAGTAGCTTTTTTTAACAGTGATAACCCTTTGCCTGATAACTCAAGGGTCCAATTAACACACTGTGTTCACTTTAGACCCGCTCGACCCTTTCAATTTTTCAGTTTACCCGATTAACCGTTTGATGGTAAAGTAACGATCCTGATCACCAAAATATTGTAAAGCTAAAATGCATCAAGGAAAAAACTCAGAAAGTATGGCTTTGTAATAGGAATGAGTTTTCAGCTAGTACCAAAGAGGTCCACGAGGAGGGGCAACATCCAAAGCGGTGAATCCACTGATGCATTGTGCTACTTCTCCCTCACCGATTTTGAGGATATACTAATCAATCATAAAAAAATATATATTAACTTAAAAGAATCAAGATACTAAAATAACCTAGAAAACAGATACTAAAGGCGCTTTCAGACGAGTGTTATTATAACCTGTTCAGGGGTGAGCTCAAAAGATTTTCCACCAATAGTAAAAGCAATGTTGGGCATGGAGGAAAGACTTCGGCATTCAACTGCAGATTCTCCCATTGGACTTGGTATGCGATCACACAACTGCATTTAAATAAATAAACGCTCAGAACCAATATAGAATTCGCCTCTATTTAGTTATTTTTTTTTATATATGTACTTTTTTTAATGACAGATGACTTCACCTCATTGACATAGTTAATTATGTCAGATTCGGTCACATTTCGTTTGATTTGGTTTCGCATCCACACAACTGCCATCTCACAGAAAGTACACATCTCGTCATTTAAGCCAGCAGAAGACTTCCCATTATTCTTGTCCACCACACTCTGGATTATTGAACTGCCAAAAGTAACTGTTAGCTAATGCTCACCCTAGCAACAAGACGATAATATAGTTCCAGTTACCTCTGTTTCATTTTACTGTTAAAACAAATACACTGGATGAACAATTTTGATATTTCTTTTTTCTGATACAAACCGTTTAAGCCCGAGCATATTTTGACCCAAACCAAATTGATACTTCTTTATTATGACTTGTTTTGGCCAGTTAGCAGACCCAACATGACGGATTCTTTTGCCCAGCTTGATTTACATTATAACGGGATAAGTGATATCGTTGTGTTTTTATTATAAAGCCGAAGGCAATAAATCATAATTAGCAACAAGTGACTTTAGAAAAAGATAATGCAAATGTGTAATATGAGACTTACCTAACTTCTCGAGCACCATCAGAAGTGCATAAATTCATTTGAGAACATATTTTATCGGGTCGTGCCTACAGGATATCGCAAAAACAAAAATCATGATTAGATTGTCGTAGGTTCTATAAAATGAATCATCAAAAGTGCTCGTGTATATATGCAGCATTATAGTATATCTTCCTGTTTGTTATAATACAGTATAAGGGAGGGAAAGAGAGCTGGTACCTCAGACAAGAGCATCTCAATTATGGTCTTTCCGTACTGAGTAACAAGTGTCTTGCATTGCTGGCTCATAACCCCCGAAGCACCAATTGCATGATTGATTTGAGTGATAATGGTCTAATAAAGTTTGGCATTATTAAGGGAGTGTTGTTACTCACAGGTAGGATGCATAACATAATTGACATTAACAGATATAAAAACCGGCAGTTATAATCTTTTAATCTTACCGTTGGACCTGCTAACAAAGAGGTTCCAGAGTCGGCAATTGCTGCACAACCACCGCTGCAAAATCCTGAAATAGAAACAACGAGATCAGAAGTCCTACAAAGTTCATAAATCTTAACAATGAAGCAAACTTAAATCTTTCCATGATAAATTGGCATCTTATCGTATCCAAAGAAGCAAACAAGAAGAACATAAAAATTACCAGTGGTCCTATCTCCAATGAGAACGTCACCCATATCAAACTAGGTACAAGAAAGAAGATAAACATTCAGCAATGAATCAATGATGGATGAATACAGTATAAAACAATGTATACACGCGAAGTTATAATAACTCACCTGCCAATAACCCTCTTGGGTCACAGGGACATATGTGTGCTTACCCTTGAAATGATTAGGATCAACCCCACCAAACACAAGTTCACCCCCTTCTTCCTCATCAACATGACGGTTAAACCAAAAGGAAAACACTGGTTCTTGAACAAGACCTTGATTAACCATATTGTACCTAAAATGTATGCGATTATCACAAGTTAAAAGTCATCTGTTTACCCACAAGCAAACAAAAATGTTGTCGTGAAAGTATAAAACATAAGTCATAGTTTGTTAGCATAATATGAGTAAACTACCAGACAGGTACAGCTCTCTTAACAGATATCTCTTGAAAACCAAGCCCAAGTATGCCATCGAACTTGGCAGCCAAGAAAGTGATGCCAGGTTCTCTAGTTGCCTCGATAAAATCCTGAAGAAAGTGAAACATCACAAGAGAATCAATGAAAACATTGCACTCGGTACATCTTAATCACCCTCTCTCAATCTTTACCTGCTCTTTAACAACAAGATCACCAAGTGTGACAGAATCTTGACTAAAAACACCCGAGATCGCTCCGGTTCCATACTGAATCGCAGCAGATGTCCCTGAAAGAAATATGAAGAAAGTTGCTAATTACTGACCCTGTAAATTACACAAAAGCCGATCACAAGCAATGGTCTAGTTTTCACTATTCTCTTTGTTTATGATCAAAGAGAGTAGGGTAAGAGAACTGAGAACCATAACTTGCACATCACTGAAACCATAAAGCATCCATACCATTTTTCTTGTAGGTACTTGAACGGCTGGCCTTATACTTTGAGTGAAAAAAGCAAGCTAACTGCATTAATTTGAGAAACTATGAGCACATCATGAAACTAAACACACCAACTGCGTTAGAGAAGCTTAATTGGGTGAGAAACTCACTGATAAGTAGCACTTTGAAGAAGGCACCCACAGATTTGCACTCCCGGTATCAAAAATCACAGTGAACTTCTGAGGTGGAGTTCCAACACCAATCTCACCATAATACTGAGCATCCATGTAATTCTTTAGTGCAATAATGTCAACATCTGAGTTCCTGAGATTACCATGCATGCCAAAATTTCTTCTAGCAGTTCCTTCCATGGACAAACCATGTCCAGTAAGATGGTTAAACTGGTCCGCCTTCCTCTTTTTAAGTCCAACTCGAAGCAAACCACCATTGGTGGCTGCAAATGCAGAAAGAGATAGAACATACAGCAGAAACAAGGCAAGCAAGCTCGCTTTGATTGTGGTACACATCTTGAATGCTGTAAACATATAAAAAATTTGTCTTAGATGGCGGTCATTTGGTTGTACTTATAAACAAAAAGTCAACATAAAATACTGCAAAATGAGAGATCAACTAACAGAACTTCTATAGCAATCTTCGCGTTATTTATTACGGTAACTGAAAGTACAAAGAAAAATACATAAAGCTTTAGAGTTATACTACCTCACTTTACCCTCTGAAAGTCATTCATCTATTTATATTATTTTTCTGAAAAAGACCAATGATAGGTCGAGTTAAGTTGATCTAAAAGAAGTTTCTACCAAAACATACAACCACCCATATTCCTCGATAAACAAAACACAAGTCAATTCCCTTTTGGAGGTCTCAGTTTTGAATTTTACTTCCACTAGTTTCCTATCACAACCCCGTGATTGCCACCTTCCCAGCATGAGCTGAGAATTAACTGATCCGGTTGATTAGCCAAGTCAGGTATTGGCAGGTCACGTGAGTTCAGCATGGTATTGGTGGGTCAGGAAGTTTTTCCGGCAACCGTTCTCGTTGTAACCATGGGCAGAGCTTTTAAGGGGGGCGGGTTGGCAGGGGGGCCCTCCCCTGCTTCCGCACAAAAGTGTCCAAAGAATTTATACGTATTGAGTCGGTCACCCTGTTTTTTCCGCCAAAAGTGTAAATATTATTTCAAGTTTCGGCCTTCCCTGTATAAATTTTCAAGCTGGTTGTAACAAAAAAAGAAGTCCCCCAAATATCCAACTGTCGATATTATGAACTATATATCCTAATCATGTGTAATATCTAAACTAAAAAAGCACAATTACTGGAGACTAAAAACAATAACAAACGCAAACAGCCAAAACAAAACCTAGCAACATGTTTCCGTCCCTCACTGAGTTTCCATTAATATTCAAAATATCCAAACAAGAGCCAGATCTAACATAATTTGAGTACAAATCTTCTAGATTATCACCTAAAACAACACGTATCATTATTTCTGACAGTCACAAAATTTCCACACTGATGCTACTAATGGAGTGAGGTACGGAGAACATAAACCCTAAATCAAACGAAACGAAATGATCACAACCAAACGATGAAGTAATTTCCCCAATTTTCAATCAGCGATCAAAACGATCTATATGAAACATTACACGTAAATGATAAATCAATTAAAGCATGTAAGCGATTATAGTGATGAGTTCTAAATACATGAAATCTATACAGTTATAGTCGATTTGCACTAACCGGAGAAGATCGAAGAATGCAGATTGGAAGAGAAAAAGTTAAAACTCAGCGGTGATTTGAGAGAAAGAATGAAGGTGGCGTGGCGAGAGAGGAGTACGTGACTCGTGGAAGGAGATGACACCGCCTTTTGAGGCAAATAACTGCAACTTTTGCAGTTAGGGATCCCAAGTTTCGTTATTGTCAGTTTGAGTCCTTGAACGTTTTTTTTTAACGGCCAACAAACATTAAATTGCCTAGGTACTTCATACGGGATGACCAAATGACAAAAGGTCACCGTCAGCTGGCCCAACCCAGCCGTACGGAGCCCTTAAGCGCACAAAGTTATCTCCAGTTTCGAGGAAAAATCACCCGTCCAAAGGCCCACTGGTGGTAAAACCCGGACGCCCTCAGGATCAAATTCGAGATCACAAAGATCTCAGTCTTTCTTTATTGAGCCACCATACCCCATCCAAAATGATACCAGTAAGAATTGAACTTAAGTCTCAAAAAAAAAACCCACACTATCCACCATTACACCACAATAAAAGTTACCCTTAAACGTTTCAGAGGATATATTGTTATAGTTGCAAACAGCCAAATGTGAGCTTTGGTTTGTGGGTGAAAATGTAATTTACCTTAAACATGTTTTGGGCAAAAGTCATGAATCAATTTACCAAAAATATATTAACTACATGTCAAGATAGAATGTTGTAGATCATGTATGTATGCTTTTCTTTCTTTCTTTTTTTTTTTCATTTTTCTTCACATACTAATTATGATATTTTATTATATTAATAAGATAAATTGAATTTTTATAATTCAATCTATTATTTAGCAATCAATAGTTTTATTTTGGCCAATGAAACTTATATATTTCATAACCATATATTTAGACTTATTTTTGGTTTAGAAATATTTTCCTGAGCGAAATAAGTAAACGTAAAAGCAAAACAAGTAAAAACTAAGTGTAAGAGTATGATTATTATGCTACTTAGATTGTACTTAACAACGAAAACGAAAGTTAAGAGTGTTTAGTTTAAAACGAAATAAATGCTTTGTTTTGTACATATATAGCATTCCTGCTAGAGCGGGAAGTTTTCGAGTGCTTATTTTTATTTATATTCTGATATAAAATTTATTTAAATCATAAACAAATATTCGGTTTTACGACTTGCTAATTTTTATCTATGTTTTAGTATAAATTTTATTAAAATTTATGCTTTATGAATTCTATTTAACTATTTTAATGTACATAATCTAATCTCCCTATCTCCCAATCTCCCTATCTCCCTATATTAATAAAGAAAGATATGGGTGAGTCTAGACATACCACGTGTCCTTTGTTTCAGGCTGACACGTGTAACTTGTAATTGAGGGTAAATATTAACCTCTTCACCCGCTTGATGCCTCCTCCGTACCCTAAGACCTTTAACGCTTCTCTGTCGGCCAGTTGAGCTGAGTAAATGCTTCCGTCGCCTCCGATACACAACCGTCGAAGATCCTCCATAACCCTAAGAAACCGCTTAATATTCAATCATTTAAGTCGATATCAAAGCAGGAACATGGAAGTTCAAACGTCGTCTTCCGTTGGGGACCTTAATCGGCGCCAATTAATGAGAACGGTTATAATAAATAAAAAACTAATGTCACATGTCATTCTCGTATTCACTCTCATCAAAATTATTCCGCTTCTCTTCTATTAAATATCACTCACTCTCATCAAATTTATTCTGCATCTCTCTTCTATTAAATACCAGTCCTCTCTCACTTTCATCCAAAATCTTTTTTTTTCTCCTCGGCCACACTGACCTTTTAAAAGCTTGTCATTTTCATAAAGACGCAATGACGTTTTACTAGAAGCAGTGGAGGATCTGATGAGTTTAGCTAATGACAACGACATCGCTTCTTTGGCAGAAATCGTTATTTCACAATGGCTATTGAAACTAGAGGAATGGATTGACATGAAATCTTCACCGAAGGAAATTAATTGGAGTCAAACGACAAACTTTAAATGAGAAAAGAGTTTTTTATTATATTCATAATACATTTTAAGAAGACAAACTTTTTCTTACTTAGACGATTAAACGTTTAAGTGGGCATAATGGTACTTTTAAACAAAATTTTTAAATAAAGAATCAAAATTATCTTTAAAAACATAAATTTTTAAACAATCTTTTAATTAGATGTGAATTTAATGGTTTATATAAGTAAAGGAAAAAGTAAGTGACATATAAAAATCTACCTATCTATTAAACAAAACATATTAGGTTGAGTTGGCACATAATAAGTGTGTCCACATCACCAATTGGTGATGTGACATCCTCTAATCAAACTAAAATCTTAGGTGTAATTTTATTAATTTTTTAGAGTTTTTCAAACCATATAATTCAAAATTAAAGATTTTGACCAAAAATTAAATTCAATCATACCTCATAATTTATTTGTAAACCCGTAAATAGAGAAGGTTTGTTTTTTAAATTTCAAATGTGAGATATCTATCCTTAAATAACTATGAATTTGTCAACCATAATATAATTGCGTAATTTGCGTAATTATATATATCCTAAAATAAACATAATCGGTTTTAGTTAATTATTATATAAAAAATAAGATTAATATTAATTTAGGAAATAAGTTAATATATTTCCATTAAAAAAATACAATTAACAATATGTTAAGGTTCTGGTTCATGTATCTGTTAATGTTCTGATTCAGTTGAGATCTACTTCAATATTTTATTGAATATGTTAACAATTATATTGTTTTAGTATCTTATGTTTAGAGATTTCTATGGCAAATTTTAAAGTTTTTTCTTATATGGGTTTCTTTTTAATATTTTTTGTTGAAATTTTTAATGATTAATGGGTTTGGTGACAATTATGTAGTTGATAAGAAGATAGAGAAAGAAGGCTATGTGAGTTTCTTTGAGAAACAAATATCAATGGTATGTTTCACTTTCTATTGATAAATTTTTAAATATAATATAGTAGTTTTAGTGAATTTTGTAAATTGTGACAATATTACGAAATAATATTTTAAAAAATGTGAATTATTAATAAAGTTAGAAAACTCAATTAATAAACATAAATTTATACTTAAATTAAAAGTTGAATTTTAAAATATAAATAAGTAACTAACTTATTTGCTAAATTTATACAATTTAAAGTTGACTATCTGCATTAATAAATTTTTTTTAATTTGAAACGTCAATTAGTAAATCGAATTTATAGTTGAATTTTGAAAATATGGTTTAGTAACTAAATTAGTTGCTAAAATTATGGAAATTAACATTTAATACTGAAATCCATTAATCAAAATTTTAACTTTTCAAATTAAGTTTATTAATTTTAGCAAGTCTGAAAATATATATTTTTGTTTATATAATATGAAATTTTAAATTTATTCTGTTACAAATTAATTCAAATATTAATATTTAACTTCCATTTTAGCAACTTTTAATATCAATTGAGTTTCAAATTTATTAATTTCCATAGTAAAAAATTTAACTTTTCAACTTAGTTTATTAGTTTTAGCAAGTTTTAAAATATATATTTTTGTTTATATTTAATTGGCATTTATTATTTTAATTTTTAAATTAACATGTTACTAATTAATTCGAATGTTAATACTTAATTTTCATAATTTTAGTAACTTTTAATTACAATTGAATTTCTAATTTATTAATTTCCATATATGATTTTCAAATTTACTTTACTAATTTTTGAACCACATTTGATTGCAAATCGAGATTCAATCCTTCAAGGTTCAAGGGATTCAGCTTTTGTTTCTAACCCATGTTTTCTATTTTGAACGATTCTGAAAGTTCAGATATAGGAGATTGACGATTCAAGGTTTAATTTTTTTTGCTTTAGATTGAAATTAGTCTTTTGAAATAGTAAATAAGAGATCTGTAAGTTTGAAACCCATGACTATATATGGAAGTCAAGAAGTTATACAAAGGATATAAAAGCTTAAAACTCAATTATATTGTGTTTAAAAAAAATAAACATAAAGAACAGAAGTATGTAGTGTTTTCTTTCAACTCCAACTTTTCGATATAGGAAACTCACAAAACTGAGCACTACATGCTATCAGATTACATTACAGTTTCTTTAATCTTCAAGCAATTCACAAAAGAGAATTAGGTTTCCAAATATTTTGGGTGTTTTTCAATGGCGGTTCATCATTTCTGTTTTAATGGGTGCAACCCATTCTTTCTATAGGAGATGACTAAATAAACAAAGAGGACAATGAAGAATTCCGTTAATGTCTCAAGCCAAAATTGCAGGTAACCATCTTTGATTTTGGATAACTGATTTTGGTTTTCTCAGAAATGTTGTCTTTTCTTTTCTTTCAATTTGAATCACTAAATAGTTTTAATTGAATGTTTCTTCTCTGTGTAAGATTCAGAAACATCAACTTTGTTGATTTGACTGTCTTCTTATGCAACAACCATTTACAGGAGTTTGACTGTTTGTCGTGTGTTTAATTGAATATTTAAGGACAAAAATATACGCATAAGAGATTATTGAGAAGTAGTGAATATTAAAAAGCTGAAGACAACCAACAGTTGTGTGCCACGTGCTGTTGAGAACAAGAAGCGTAATGTCTTCTCAAATTTGTAATTGTTATTGAATTTTTGTTATTATTATTGAATATTGTTTTACCGATAATAATCTATATCTATACTATATAATAAACACAAGTTTTTAATGTTTAGGTGACACAATTTAAGGTGTGCCACCTAGGATTAGCTTATGTGTCATTTTTATAGATTTTTGAATTAAAAAATTAAATGGTATTTACAAAAAGGAAAGATCTTATAATTAAAAATAAAAAAATAAAATTCTTTCCATACAAAAAGTATTCATATTTGTTTTACAATACCATAACTTTGATTCATCATCAATCTCCTTCATTTCTCAGTGAAAATTTGAAAAAAACTTTCATCTTTTACTTCGTTTAATTCTTTTTATATCACAGCCTCGGGTATTTACCCGGGGCACTAACTAGTTTGTGTATAGTATATATATCTATATATATATATATTTTTATGTTTTAGGCCCGGGTATTTACGGTAAGTGGCTAGTTATATTTTAAATATAAGGGGAGGCGGTATGGTGTGGGTTACCGCATCGCGGTTCCAAGGGAGCCGGGCGGCTCATGCCGGCAACCATACCGTCCAACCCGGTTCTATCCTCACGGCTCGATTTTTCGGTGTCCGCGGTATATCAAGTGACAACACGCCAGACGCCAGTTGCGAAATCTTGTATACAAACAAGGTTGATCTTAATATGAATAGTCACGTCTTACTCTACGTCATGAGTTACCAGCATACGAGACCGTAAGGCGGATGTCCGCGTTACCTTCTTGTGACAACACGCCAACACCAGTTGCAATGATCTTGTATATAAACAAAGTTGATACTTGGCTATGACATAGTCACAACTTACTTATATGCATCACTCATACCACATAATGAGACACATAATGCTGAAATAAAAAAGGCTTATTGGATTTAAATAATCCCAACTATCATCAATTGGCCGATAATAATCCCAACTGAGTAAATGTTTTTTAACGATCCTAACTTTCACACTATTTTCCTCTGGCAGTCCCAAACTAACTGAGCACTAACGACGTTAGATTGGTGCTGACGTGGCCAACTGACGTGGCAAAAAACTTTATTTTTTTATTACATGGCATGCCTACATGTCAATTTTTTAGTTCTTTTTTATTAATGGCTTGAATGTTGAGTTAAAATAACTAATAAAAAAATTAAACATTTAAAAGTATTCTTTACAACCACCAAACACACCCCACCCCACCAATTCTCCGGTCAGCTACCATACCCAAATTTTCCGGTCAACCACCACCACTAACCCCATTCTTAACGACGATGAAGAGTGAAGACCCACTTCTCAGGTCAACCACCACCATCACAACTTCTCGATTCTCCAGTCTACTACCACTACTTTCTCTAGTCAACCACCGCACCCAATTCTCCGGTTAACCACCACCACTAACCCTATTTTTAACGATGAAGACAATGCAAGAAACCATTCAATGTTCGATGTCTTCAACCGGAATCGCAGATTAGGGTCCGTCTTCGTCATTCACATATTAGGGTTCGTTGCTTGTCTCTGTTCACAGATTAGGGTTTGCAGGTCTTCGTTCAATTCATAGGCGTCGAAGCAAGTCAATCAGTGGTGGGGGAAAACGATGATGGTGATGGTGGTAGCAACCGTCGCCTCTCTTCAATAAGCAACCGTCGCCGCCATGAAGGGGGTTTTGATCCAGATTTAGGGTTTCGAGTGGTGGTGGAGTAGTGGAAAATAAAGGGGGTTTTGAGTGGTGGTGGGGGGAAAACGACGATGGTGATGGTGGCGGCAGAGGTCGCAGTTGAGGGTGGTGGTAGCGTCGGAGAGGAAGGGTGATGGTGGTGGTGGAGGTCGCTGGAGAGGAAGGGCGATGGTGGCTGCGGAGGTTGAAGGTGAGTTCTGGTGGTGGTGTTTTAGAATGCCAAATCAGATTAAAATGCCACCTGGACCGCTACCTAGACATGCCATGTCATGAAAAGTTAACACCGTTACCTTTCTGTTAGTTTGGGACTGTCAGAGGAAAATAGTGTGAAAGTTAGGATCGTTAAAAAACATTTACTCAGTTGGGATTATTATCGGCCAATTGATGATAGTTGGGATTATTTAAATCCAATAAGCCAATAAAAAACAACCACCATCTAAAAATTACATTGTCACCCATATTTCGCCGTCACTCGACGTTTTTCTTCCAAAAGCACCGGTAGCAATGTTGGAATAGAAAACGGGTTGTGGGTGTGTTTGTGGTTGAGAAATGTTGGAAGGATTGCCTTTATCTTTCCGGACTTTCGGTCGGAATTTCTTGTTGCCGGTGGCCGGTGACTTGTTCTTCCTTGAATCCATGATGAAAGAGTGATTCTTTTTTTTTTAGTTTTGTGGAGAAATATGAGAAGTAGATGTGTAAAATTATTGGAGTGTTATTGGATTTTTATAAGGTTGTGGGTGAATTTAAAAAAAAAAATTAAAAACTAGCCGTTGGATGGAAGGTAACGGTCGAAAACGGCTAGTTTTTTTGGATGTTTCTTCGGCAAGTTTTCGCCGAAATTGGGTTTGGAGGTTGCCAAAAAAAGTGATACCGCATGGGAGGGTATGGTCGCCGTTAACATGCCGATGGTTGCCGAAAGTTGTCGAAGGGGTTTGCCGAGACATACCCCCTAAGAAAATAAACTAAAAGACATGAGAACCAACAAACATTTATACCATATATTGTATATTATTGTGATTTTGTGATAAGACGGTAGCCACGAAATGATTACTTAAATAATTTTGTGATAAAGGTGCCTATAGTATAGTAGAATGCAGTATTTTACCGCTAGAAAATAGGGCATAGGTAATTAATTTTATTCTAGTATAAAAATAATTCTTTTTTGTTTTCTGTAAATCTTAGTAAAATGTATAAATCATAAAGAAAATATACTGTGTATTCAAAAACTTACTTGAATAAATATTAATCCACTACTTTAATAAGTGAAGATATAACTTGCCACGTGTCTTCTTCAGATTCCTCCCTGCCTTCATTTTCGCGCTCAACTTCAGCCACGCGCGTTCCCCCTTCCTTCTAAACCTAAATAGCATTAACCTTCATTGCATTCAATTTCTCATTTCAGTTCTGGAATTGAAGAATTGAAGGATTGAAGCGCTTCATAATCACTCTACTTCTCCCTACCCCTAACTGGCATTGAATTCTTTCCGTTTCTTAATTAAATCCCATGATCTTCTTCCTTAATAAGTATGAAATCGAGGATGCTTATTTCCATCGGCCTTTCACTACTCACTCGGTTTCAATAGTATCGTTTTCTTCAGTCCGAATTTCTATCGCCCCCTTTAGCTACCCGATCGGTTTCAGCCGCAACTTTCAACTGGGAGTTCAATCGCATTCCCTCACCAGACCAATTTTCAAAATCGTTGTAATATATCCACTAGGAATAGCCTATTATAAACAAATCTGAAGTTGTTCATCATCGATTCAAGCACTCGATTTCGAACAACACTTACAGCTGCCATTCATTCTCTCTCAAGGTTAGTCCAATCTTTGCTCTTTCTGTTTGGGTTTTATTTCTTCATCTCTTCTTTGTTTTTGGTATGTATAGTGTTGAGAAACTTTAACTCTTTGTATCATATTCTTGCTATGCACACCAAGTGTTCGTATAAATGTCTAGCTTAATGTTTCTCTTCCTATTTAGTGACATTTTTGACATGAGCAGATTTAAACACTTTAAAAGTTCATGTATAGATTAAGGTAAATGTCAGGCGTTTGGAGATTGGAGCTTTTGACACGATTGGCATACTCAAAAGTGAATTTATAATGCTAAATACATATTCTTAGTGTGTTATACATAGAAATACAAATGTATGAAACTGGACTACTTTAGTAAACACAAATGAGCTGAATTTGCCTAGCTATGGATGTCTGATTTAATTTTGTTGCAATTGAAAAAAGAAAAAAAAAGAGCATGCATGCTAAAAATGAAAAGCATGCCTACCCTTCCTATGTTCAAATTTATTTTTTAATGTCATTAGTAAGCTTTTTTCTAATGTGAGTTGTAGAGACTTTCCATATGTATTGTACTTTGGCATTTTCTACTTGACTCATAATTGCCTCATTTGCCCTCTTCCTTTTTCAATTCGGTGTGTCTTATCTAATAAATTAGGCCAATGTTTTTAGTTTTTGTGTGGATTGGGATTGATAATGCATAAGACAACAATTTAGGATATCATACAAAGATACACTCAAGGTCAAGAGTTCTATGCTACACAAACATACACTAAAGGCCAAGATTTCTATGCTACTGTCAGGGAATGTTTCCTCTCTGTGAAACTACCCTAATTTGCATACTCTAAATACGAGGTTAGATCCTTTTACATTGCCCCAATCTGACCGCACTTTAAACTGATTATTGTGATTAAAAGAATCAAAATATGAAGAGTATGAGCCATAAGGTAGGGATAGATGTTATAAATAGAAAACCAATAACCATTTATTCATTAGGGTAGGTATAGATGTTAAAAAAAGAAAATCAATAAGTCTTCCTCAGAATAAATCGAACCTACTGTTGGGCTCGATATTTAGTGATAATGAATTAATGATAATACATATGTGTTCAAACTGTCTATATATCCTAAAAAACCCAAAGCTCCTTGTAACCCTTCTCTGCATCTATAAAATGATTTGTTTTAGTTATTTTGGCCCAATCTTATTTCTGTTGCTGCTACTATTTCTTTAGTTTCAGCATTGCAGCAGTAAGGGTTAGTTTATGGTGCAGGGCTCTACCCAGCTGTCTATTAAATGGCATATTATGGTTATTTGTTTTGTACTTGAAATTTTAACACAAACTTACATAAAAAAAGGTATAATTGGCTAACTGTCCTCTTCAAAATTGCCTAACATCATGTTGATGTTGCTGTCATCTCAACTTAAAATAGTAAGAATTCAGCTGTCAAATTCTTGAAAGACCAACTTACTAAGAACAGAGCAGGTCAA
Source organism: Deinandra increscens subsp. villosa (assembly GCA_039602395.1). Taxonomy (NCBI): domain Eukaryota; kingdom Viridiplantae; phylum Streptophyta; class Magnoliopsida; order Asterales; family Asteraceae; genus Deinandra; species Deinandra increscens. The sequence continues at coordinate 12,029 of JBCNJP010001922.1, read as the reverse complement.
GTCCTCACAAATTTTAATCGCTATGTAAACTGTATCATACTTTCATGAATTGTTTATGCACACTTTAACACATTTACATTTTGCTTCTGTTCATATTATCTTATTTCCTGCTTATGTACTACTCAGACATGTTCATACCATCTAACACATAGTGTCCTTGCTTTATTTCACAAAACAGACTTGTGGGTAAGAATTCAGAGTCTGAAGGTACTGTTGCTGGACCGATTATGCACTCCTCTAAAGATGATTTCCTTCTGAAGTACGACCTGGTTGACATTGCCACCATCAAGGGGGTGAAATTGGTAACTAGAACTTATTCAATTTTCGATTTCATTTTGCAGTGCATGGCTCAACTAAAATACGCCGTTATTTTTCTTAATGCAGCCAAAGAAAGTTCTAATAGTGGGCACTATTAAACAGATATGTATGGATGGGACTTGGCACTATCTTGGTTGCACCACCTGCACAAAGAAGGTTGTCCCGGTTTATGAACTCTACGAGGAAATAAATGGGATATCCGGGAGTGGCCAGAGAGAGGTTCAGAAGTGTATGAACAGCAAATGCCCAGCCAAAGTCTTATGTTTCTGCCCCAGGTCTCAATATTTGTTTTTCTATATTGGATGTCAGCCACATGCTTATAGTTTCTGGTCACCATAGGTGAACGAACTGAAACTGACCAGCACATTATTCGATCATGATGTCGCGAAGATTGTCAAGGTTTCTGCGAAGGTTTTGCTAGAGAAATACCAACGGGTACTGTGCCATTCATTTCACAGCCTGCCAGCATCCTGAACTTTTCACAATATACACATTTCTTCTGTCTATATATATATATAATATATATATACGATGCTAAAACTTCAATTGTGTTTCAGGGTGAACTGGCCAAAGCTTACCCAATTGAACTGGATGAATTGATTGGTAAAAGTTTGGCCTGCATAATCTAAATTACAATCTATAATTTTGAGAGAAATTGCGACAACTATGGCGTTGATAGGCTAAGCAATGGCCCATCTGTTATATCTCATTTAGAAACGAAGCTCGAGGACGAACAGGTGAGGCGTTGAGTTACATCGCTATTCGTTACAATGAATTAAATATGAAATAAGCTATTGCTGCTTAAATTTTATAACCTACTGCTATGTTTTGATTACTACTTTAATTTGTAAGGTTCTGTAGCTTAATTTCTTGGGAAAAGTTTGCCTAAAACTAGGGATTTATTTATAAATCAGGTTTCGAGTAATTCAATACTTTATACAGCAAAGAGCAGTAGCATGTTTTGGGGTAAAAATCATTTGTTAACTGTGTGCTATTCAAAATGGGTCATAATCATTGAAAATAAGTATAAATATGAACAATCATTCAAGTATGGTTCGAATAACTCACTGTTGGGTTTTGAAAACAAATAATTTTTTGTTTATTAGGTATACAAGTCTTTGATACCCGTGCATCGCACGGCTGACGTTTAAAAAAGGATCACTATACACAGCCTAAATTGTTAAATTCACAGTTTTCCCACGACCGTTTGATAGCAAACAATCGTTTGCGTCGAAAATGGTTGACGTGTCGCGACGACGAAACTTTAAAATTCAGGGCCCCCCCTTACACGATTGTTTGTTGCCGAGCGACCCCTCAAACGATCGTGTTTCTCCAAAACGATCGTGGGGATGCTTTTCTATCACATCCACATGTGGATTTAGCCGCTGCCTTAAAACAAATACAATAATATTCTACTATGGTAAAATACAGTAATATCCTCGATTGATTCAAAAAGTCAAACACAGTAAAAATCATCGAACAAAAAATGAAACTCTTCCACCAGTCTTGACAATCTATCACCAAAGAATTATTTTCAACCAACATCTTGATTTATCAACTCCAACTGAAAAGTTTCCGAGCAAGCAAAGTTATTAGATTGCTTGCGGCTGTCTTTAAAATATACAAAATGAGAATGCGGGATCTTGATAAGATAAAAATAGCTCTATCATCCAGAGGGTACAAAACTAAAAATTAACATTGAACATTTGTAAAAATTGAACCACTGTAACTAACCTCTGATTATTAGATGATTGTGAACCACCGTTGTTAAATGATTATGAAACACCATGCATTGTGGCGACTTCATAATTTTATATAATCAATGCTATACGTACAGTTTACCATTTAGACATATGTCTAAATCAAAAGTTTTTGATCCATGAAATATGACCTTAAGCCTTTAATAACCATTTCTTTTGACCCTGTCTTGATAATCAATCTGTAAGAAACGTATCAAGTTAAAGATGAGCTGAATAAAAATCATAATCGTTTAGTTAATAACGCGTCGGCAGGTCAAACCAACCCAACCGTACAGAAATGACCCAGTATTCAACACTCTCATTTGCCACTTCTATTCAAACTGATAATTGAGACTTTAAGCAACAAAGAATTAGTTTAAACGTACATCCCAACACTCTAAACCTTTTTGTAAAAGTGACTTAAATGTGCATGTGTCATTATAGACCCTCAAAAACAAAACTAAATACACATTTTAGAAACAAATTCAAGAAATCCTGAAATAAACCTGAGTACCAAGCCGCTTATTCAGGGCTTCATTCCATATGTTGCTGCATATGCAGGTTGCAACTGGTTCCATACCAAGATTTGATTAAAAGCATAACCTGATTGCTTAAAGATTGACCACTTTTTTTTTAGAGATAACAAATGTGATATCATCCCAGTAGCAACATGTATACTTTTTTACATAACACTAAACTCAACATAATAGGACTACTTAATTTAACCAAATCTCACCAATATTGGGACCATGGTGCATATTTACAAATCTCACTAAACCAAGCCGCTTTTGAAACAATTAATACCTTATTGCGTTTACAGTTTTTTTATTTTGAATAAGTGAACGTGTAATATTTAAGTTTTAGACTTGAAACTTTAAAAATCTAAATTAAATCTGAATGTATTTGTTTTTATTTAATTAAGCTTCCTTAAATAATAAAAAACAATTTAACTTAAATACTATAAAAGTTTTTACATGTTAAGTTTTTGAAATGCTAACATTCTTTAAATAAGAATCCAATTTAACATGTAAAATGAAACAGTTTAACATAATTTCGATTATATTTATGATGAGGATGCCAAACGCATCCTTGACTCATTTAAATGCCAAGCAATTTTTTATTTTAATACTTGTTATTTTTCTTTTTATACATGAAATTAAGAGCATGTTATCTTTGAGAAAAATAAGAGTCTACCTTTTCTCTTGTAATGAAAGGAGGCCAAATACAATAAATCCGTACCTTTGCTAATGTATATATTAGGCTGGCCAGTCTTGCATAACATTTTGCTCCATATTCAGCTCTTGGACTCCTCATGGCTTTGAGATTTAGATAAAAAACAAATTACGATTTTACAATTTGGAAAACCACAAAATGTCACTAAAGCAAATATTGAACGTAACTTCCGATTTTTATCCAGATGTTGAAAAATAAACACCAATTTCCAAAGATATGATTGAGCTTTAACACATTCCACCCAATAAAAGATCCATTTTTCAAAGCAATAACAACTTATGAGATTTCTTCAATATCAGTTGCACTATTACAGAACTTGTGCCTTGTGGTTCTTTGGTGATCATTTGTAAAGGGGTGCCATTTTAATCCTACTTAAAATTGTATAAAATCTTGTTTATGTTCTAAATTGGAGGATAAATAGAATAATGAACCATGAAAACCAAGCACAAAAATGATTAATACATATGATTGAGCAGAGTAGATTGTTGTATCAACTTGTGTTCTTATGAGCACATAATTAAGTCGCCTTCCCTAAAACCAAATCAAATAATAAACTTGATCAAACACAACCCAAATAAACTCATTAATAATCAAACTGAGTCAAATATTATTAATCTTGAGAGAAATTACACTCACTACCTTCAATGTAATATATGATGCTTCTAAATTTAACTACCAAAAGATATTAAATATTAAAAGTTATTATGAGTAGGATAATGTTCTTACTAAAAACATCAACTGAAACATTTTCATTTTTGTTTTCCCTCATTGAGCAATTGTTAAGAAGTTCTAATATACTTCCATTATTCAATATCTTGAAAATAGTTACTTAGAGCTTTGCATATGCCTAAAATATGATTGAATAGGTTGAGATGAGCATCTGAATATCAACAACTAAGTTATATTCTCCGTTTGACCCGTTAGAGATGTATCAAAATCCGATTGACCCACACATAAGTTATATGGTTAATATTTCCACCTATAAAAATAGCTTGAACAAAGAAGAAAAAAAGGAATATTTTGCTCAATATATAAAGCTTTAGGGAACACATAGCCAACCTAATATAAAACATCATTAGAAATCCAATTGCCAACGCCTAAGACAAAGCTCTGCCAAAGATAATCCAATTGAAAACACCACCTAATGAGAATAACAAACATCAAACTTTTGTAGCTTAACTATGATCATAAAGTAATCCTTCATAGTTAAGATAATATGTAGGTAGGTGAAGATACAATTACCTGTAAGTCGATTTATTTTTCAGACACATAATTTTGCTTCCACTCCTTAACTAATCTGGATTACTTTATCAGCCCCAAACCGACACCAACAGAAATCTGAATATCATTAATACATCCGGTCATCGTTCTGATTTTGACCATGATCGAGAGGCACAAACCTTAGTGTATTTGTATAACACGCAACCAAAAAAAATCATTTTTTTAATCTAATTCATGTTATATGTTGGCTTTGTAAAAAAATATCAATGACTAAATTCAAGAGAGAAATGCCATAAAGAGTAGAAGAAACATGCTACCTCTAACTGTATGGACCGATGGCATACAGTCACCACAATACCCAGTTAACCATATAATAGTTACCTGCATATTAATTTTATTAACAAAAGTTTTCAGCAAAAGACTAAACAAAATCAAAAGTAGTGCAACATAATTTAGAACTCTTAAATGAGAAAAATCCTTAAATATAGATTTATTGAACATGCAATTATTTGCGATTATTTGAGTGAACATTTCGTAGTATAGTACATGGTTAACGAATATGTAAGATTTACAAATCCCTTAACACTTCCTTGTATACGATGTTAGATGTTGTGTTTGTTATATTTCCTTTGGTTAACGAATATGTAAGATTTACAAATCCCTTAACACTTCCTTGTATACGATGTTAGATGTTGTGTTTGTTATATTTCCTTTTTTGTCTAATATTAGCAGCTTTAGATCTTCTCTACTCTTAACTCTTTCATAAGTAGCGTGGTGAAGATATAACTTGCCACGTGTCTTCTTCAGATTCCTCCCTGCCTTCATTTTCGCGCTCAACTTCAGCCACGCGCGTTCCCCCTTCCTTCTAAACCTAAATAGCATTAACCTTCATTGCATTCAATTTCTCATTTCAGTTCTGGAATTGAAGAATTGAAGGATTGAAGCGCTTCATAATCACTCTACTTCTCCCTACCCCTAACTGGCATTGAATTCTTTCCGTTTCTTAATTAAATCCCATGATCTTCTTCCTTAATAAGTATGAAATCGAGGATGCTTATTTCCATCGGCCTTTCACTACTCACTCGGTTTCAATAGTATCGTTTTCTTCAGTCCGAATTTCTATCGCCCCCTTTAGCTACCCGATCGGTTTCAGCCGCAACTTTCAACTGGGAGTTCAATCGCATTCCCTCACCAGACCAATTTTCAAAATCGTTGTAATATATCCACTAGGAATAGCCTATTATAAACAAATCTGAAGTTGTTCATCATCGATTCAAGCACTCGATTTCGAACAACACTTACAGCTGCCATTCATTCTCTCTCAAGGTTAGTCCAATCTTTGCTCTTTCTGTTTGGGTTTTATTTCTTCATCTCTTCTTTGTTTTTGGTATGTATAGTGTTGAGAAACTTTAACTCTTTGTATCATATTCTTGCTATGCACACCAAGTGTTCGTATAAATGTCTAGCTTAATGTTTCTCTTCCTATTTAGTGACATTTTTGACATGAGCAGATTTAAACACTTTAAAAGTTCATGTATAGATTAAGGTAAATGTCAGGCGTTTGGAGATTGGAGCTTTTGACACGATTGGCATACTCAAAAGTGAATTTATAATGCTAAATACATATTCTTAGTGTGTTATACATAGAAATACAAATGTATGAAACTGGACTACTTTAGTAAACACAAATGAGCTGAATTTGCCTAGCTATGGATGTCTGATTTAATTTTGTTGCAATTGAAAAAAGAAAAAAAAGAGCATGCATGCTAAAAATGAAAAGCATGCCTACCCTTCCTATGTTCAAATTTATTTTTTAATGTCATTAGTAAGCTTTTTTCTAATGTGAGTTGTAGAGACTTTCCATATGTATTGTACTTTGGCATTTTCTACTTGACTCATAATTGCCTCATTTGCCCTCTTCCTTTTTCAATTCGGTGTGTCTTATCTAATAAATTAGGCCAATGTTTTTAGTTTTTGTGTGGATTGGGATTGATAATGCATAAGACAACAATTTAGGATATCATACAAAGATACACTCAAGGTCAAGAGTTCTATGCTACACAAACATACACTAAAGGCCAAGATTTCTATGCTACTGTCAGGGAATGTTTCCTCTCTGTGAAACTACCCTAATTTGCATACTCTAAATACGAGGTTAGATCCTTTTACATTGCCCCAATCTGACCGCACTTTAAACTGATTATTGTGATTAAAAGAATCAAAATATGAAGAGTATGAGCCATAAGGTAGGGATAGATGTTATAAATAGAAAACCAATAACCATTTATTCATTAGGGTAGGTATAGATGTTAAAAAAAGAAAATCAATAAGTCTTCCTCAGAATAAATCGAACCTACTGTTGGGCTCGATATTTAGTGATAATGAATTAATGATAATACATATGTGTTCAAACTGTCTATATATCCTAAAAAACCCAAAGCTCCTTGTAACCCTTCTCTGCATCTATAAAATGATTTGTTTTAGTTATTTTGGCCCAATCTTATTTCTGTTGCTGCTACTATTTCTTTAGTTTCAGCATTGCAGCAGTAAGGGTTAGTTTATGGTGCAGGGCTCTACCCAGCTGTCTATTAAATGGCATATTATGGTTATTTGTTTTGTACTTGAAATTTTAACACAAACTTACATAAAAAAAGGTATAATTGGCTAACTGTCCTCTTCAAAATTGCCTAACATCATGTTGATGTTGCTGTCATCTCAACTTAAAATAGTAAGAATTCAGCTGTCAAATTCTTGAAAGACCAACTTACTAAGAACAGAGCAGGTCAAGTCCTCACAAATTTTAATCGCTATGTAAACTGTATCATACTTTCATGAATTGTTTATGCACACTTTAACACATTTACATTTTGCTTCTGTTCATATTATCTTATTTCCTGCTTATGTACTACTCAGACATGTTCATACCATCTAACACATAGTGTCCTTGCTTTATTTCACAAAACAGACTTGTGGGTAAGAATTCAGAGTCTGAAGGTACTGTTGCTGGACCGATTATGCACTCCTCTAAAGATGATTTCCTTCTGAAGTACGACCTGGTTGACATTGCCACCATCAAGGGGGTGAAATTGGTAACTAGAACTTATTCAATTTTCGATTTCATTTTGCAGTGCATGGCTCAACTAAAATACGCCGTTATTTTTCTTAATGCAGCCAAAGAAAGTTCTAATAGTGGGCACTATTAAACAGATATGTATGGATGGGACTTGGCACTATCTTGGTTGCACCACCTGCACAAAGAAGGTTGTCCCGGTTTATGAACTCTACGAGGAAATAAATGGGATATCCGGGAGTGGCCAGAGAGAGGTTCAGAAGTGTATGAACAGCAAATGCCCAGCCAAAGTCTTATGTTTCTGCCCCAGGTCTCAATATTTGTTTTTCTATATTGGATGTCAGCCACATGCTTATAGTTTCTGGTCACCATAGGTGAACGAACTGAAACTGACCAGCACATTATTCGATCATGATGTCGCGAAGATTGTCAAGGTTTCTGCGAAGGTTTTGCTAGAGAAATACCAACGGGTACTGTGCCATTCATTTCACAGCCTGCCAGCATCCTGAACTTTTCACAATATACACATTTCTTCTGTCTATATATATATATAATATATATATACGATGCTAAAACTTCAATTGTGTTTCAGGGTGAACTGGCCAAAGCTTACCCAATTGAACTGGATGAATTGATTGGTAAAAGTTTGGCCTGCATAATCTAAATTACAATCTATAATTTTGAGAGAAATTGCGACAACTATGGCGTTGATAGGCTAAGCAATGGCCCATCTGTTATATCTCATTTAGAAACGAAGCTCGAGGACGAACAGGTGAGGCGTTGAGTTACATCGCTATTCGTTACAATGAATTAAATATGAAATAAGCTATTGCTGCTTAAATTTTATAACCTACTGCTATGTTTTGATTACTACTTTAATTTGTAAGGTTCTGTAGCTTAATTTCTTGGGAAAAGTTTGCCTAAAACTAGGGATTTATTTATAAATCAGGTTTCGAGTAATTCAATACTTTATACAGCAAAGAGCAGTAGCATGTTTTGGGGTAAAAATCATTTGTTAACTGTGTGCTATTCAAAATGGGTCATAATCATTGAAAATAAGTATAAATATGAACAATCATTCAAGTATGGTTCGAATAACTCACTGTTGGGTTTTGAAAACAAATAATTTTTTGTTTATTAGGTATACAAGTCTTTGATACCCGTGCATCGCACGGCTGACGTTTAAAAAAGGATCACTATACACAGCCTAAATTGTTAAATTCACAGTTTTCCCACGACCGTTTGATAGCAAACAATCGTTTGCGTCGAAAATGGTTGACGTGTCGCGACGACGAAACTTTAAAATTCAGGGCCCCCCCTTACACGATTGTTTGTTGCCGAGCGACCCCTCAAACGATCGTGTTTCTCCAAAACGATCGTGGGGATGCTTTTCTATCACATCCACATGTGGATTTAGCCGCTGCCTTAAAACAAATACAATAATATTCTACTATGGTAAAATACAGTAATATCCTCGATTGATTCAAAAAGTCAAACACAGTAAAAATCATCGAACAAAAAATGAAACTCTTCCACCAGTCTTGACAATCTATCACCAAAGAATTATTTTCAACCAACATCTTGATTTATCAACTCCAACTGAAAAGTTTCCGAGCAAGCAAAGTTATTAGATTGCTTGCGGCTGTCTTTAAAATATACAAAATGAGAATGCGGGATCTTGATAAGATAAAAATAGCTCTATCATCCAGAGGGTACAAAACTAAAAATTAACATTGAACATTTGTAAAAATTGAACCACTGTAACTAACCTCTGATTATTAGATGATTGTGAACCACCGTTGTTAAATGATTATGAAACACCATGCATTGTGGCGACTTCATAATTTTATATAATCAATGCTATACGTACAGTTTACCATTTAGACATATGTCTAAATCAAAAGTTTTTGATCCATGAAATATGACCTTAAGCCTTTAATAACCATTTCTTTTGACCCTGTCTTGATAATCAATCTGTAAGAAACGTATCAAGTTAAAGATGAGCTGAATAAAAATCATAATCGTTTAGTTAATAACGCGTCGGCAGGTCAAACCAACCCAACCGTACAGAAATGACCCAGTATTCAACACTCTCATTTGCCACTTCTATTCAAACTGATAATTGAGACTTTAAGCAACAAAGAATTAGTTTAAACGTACATCCCAACACTCTAAACCTTTTTGTAAAAGTGACTTAAATGTGCATGTGTCATTATAGACCCTCAAAAACAAAACTAAATACACATTTTAGAAACAAATTCAAGAAATCCTGAAATAAACCTGAGTACCAAGCCGCTTATTCAGGGCTTCATTCCATATGTTGCTGCATATGCAGGTTGCAACTGGTTCCATACCAAGATTTGATTAAAAGCATAACCTGATTGCTTAAAGATTGACCACTTTTTTTTTAGAGATAACAAATGTGATATCATCCCAGTAGCAACATGTATACTTTTTTACATAACACTAAACTCAACATAATAGGACTACTTAATTTAACCAAATCTCACCAATATTGGGACCATGGTGCATATTTACAAATCTCACTAAACCAAGCCGCTTTTGAAACAATTAATACCTTATTGCGTTTACAGTTTTTTATTTTGAATAAGTGAACGTGTAATATTTAAGTTTTAGACTTGAAACTTTAAAAATCTAAATTAAATCTGAATGTATTTGTTTTTATTTAATTAAGCTTCCTTAAATAATAAAAAACAATTTAACTTAAATACTATAAAAGTTTTTACATGTTAAGTTTTTGAAATGCTAACATTCTTTAAATAAGAATCCAATTTAACATGTAAAATGAAACAGTTTAACATAATTTCGATTATATTTATGATGAGGATGCCAAACGCATCCTTGACTCATTTAAATGCCAAGCAATTTTTTATTTTAATACTTGTTATTTTTCTTTTTATACATGAAATTAAGAGCATGTTATCTTTGAGAAAAATAAGAGTCTACCTTTTCTCTTGTAATGAAAGGAGGCCAAATACAATAAATCCGTACCTTTGCTAATGTATATATTAGGCTGGCCAGTCTTGCATAACATTTTGCTCCATATTCAGCTCTTGGACTCCTCATGGCTTTGAGATTTAGATAAAAAAACAAATTACGATTTTACAATTTGGAAAACCACAAAATGTCACTAAAGCAAATATTGAACGTAACTTCCGATTTTTATCCAGATGTTGAAAAATAAACACCAATTTCCAAAGATATGATTGAGCTTTAACACATTCCACCCAATAAAAGATCCATTTTTCAAAGCAATAACAACTTATGAGATTTCTTCAATATCAGTTGCACTATTACAGAACTTGTGCCTTGTGGTTCTTTGGTGATCATTTGTAAAGGGGTGCCATTTTAATCCTACTTAAAATTGTATAAAATCTTGTTTATGTTCTAAATTGGAGGATAAATAGAATAATGAACCATGAAAACCAAGCACAAAAATGATTAATACATATGATTGAGCAGAGTAGATTGTTGTATCAACTTGTGTTCTTATGAGCACATAATTAAGTCGCCTTCCCTAAAACCAAATCAAATAATAAACTTGATCAAACACAACCCAAATAAACTCATTAATAATCAAACTGAGTCAAATATTATTAATCTTGAGAGAAATTACACTCACTACCTTCAATGTAATATATGATGCTTCTAAATTTAACTACCAAAAGATATTAAATATTAAAAGTTATTATGAGTAGGATAATGTTCTTACTAAAAACATCAACTGAAACATTTTCATTTTTGTTTTCCCTCATTGAGCAATTGTTAAGAAGTTCTAATATACTTCCATTATTCAATATCTTGAAAATAGTTACTTAGAGCTTTGCATATGCCTAAAATATGATTGAATAGGTTGAGATGAGCATCTGAATATCAACAACTAAGTTATATTCTCCGTTTGACCCGTTAGAGATGTATCAAAATCCGATTGACCCACACATAAGTTATATGGTTAATATTTCCACCTATAAAAATAGCTTGAACAAAGAAGAAAAAAAGGAATATTTTGCTCAATATATAAAGCTTTAGGGAACACATAGCCAACCTAATATAAAACATCATTAGAAATCCAATTGCCAACGCCTAAGACAAAGCTCTGCCAAAGATAATCCAATTGAAAACACCACCTAATGAGAATAACAAACATCAAACTTTTGTAGCTTAACTATGATCATAAAGTAATCCTTCATAGTTAAGATAATATGTAGGTAGGTGAAGATACAATTACCTGTAAGTCGATTTATTTTTCAGACACATAATTTTGCTTCCACTCCTTAACTAATCTGGATTACTTTATCAGCCCCAAACCGACACCAACAGAAATCTGAATATCATTAATACATCCGGTCATCGTTCTGATTTTGACCATGATCGAGAGGCACAAACCTTAGTGTATTTGTATAACACGCAACCAAAAAAAATCATTT
>JBCNJP010001921.1:0-15792 GCA_039602395.1 Deinandra increscens subsp. villosa | reverse complement strand
ATTTTGCCTTCCAATCATCGAAGTAACTTGCCCCCATGAGTTTGGGAGGCCTATTGTTGCCTTATGTGGCAGGAGTGAAGTGATCCGGCATGTTGAAATGATCAACACTAGTCAATTTCGAGACAAAAAGAAGCTAACGGGTCAAACGGGTTGAAAATTGGTTCACTTTCTTGAAAAGTTGTAGAATGCTTGAATTCACCCAAATCCTACAAAATAATCAATAAGAAACACAATTAGCCACATACAACTGATAATTAGTCACAAAATTGAAAAAGTCAATTTTCAACACTTAGTCAAAATTTCATGTTGGGAATCGAGATACCGAGCCAACATGATTTGGATAGATGTGATCAATACTCAATGGCCACTTAACATTTACTGTCCCGAAAACACGGTGAAGAACATGACAACTCAAGACACAAGACTCAACTAAAGAAAATGCTCTAGTGAATATTATTTATAGTTTAAATATTGCCACTAGTTGGTAGTTTACTATTATGCCCTTAGTGAGTTTGTATTATATATAGTAAGTCTTTCTCATGTCAAAGACTTGATGATGTAAGTATGAGTGTAGAGAGAGAGTTAGTCATGGTTCTTTGAAGCTTGTCGAGGGTTCATGAACTCACCTAGTAAGTTCATGATACCTGGGAATGCGTGGGGTAGGTAAAATGTAATCTTTCGGTTATCTTTAGTTATCTATCATTCCACCTTGTTTATCTATCTATCTTGTTCTTCATCTATCATGTTTGTACTAGCTTTGCTCATCATCATCATCACATCTCAAACACCATCGTGTTCATATCCGGGTGTTCATTTGTTTCTACAAAAACAAGCTACACAAAGACTCGATCCGCTTCCGCAACCAAGGTATTTGCCCACCACCTTGGTTTTTCAATTGGCATCAGAGCCACGGTCGAGATAATGCAACCTCACCGGTTGATATCTCAACTTTGTGTTCAAATGCTCGTTATTTTTGTAAACAAATGGAGATGTAAATTTTTTAGAAAAATTTTGAACTCCTCTCCATTATCTTTCAAAAACTATTTGTTCTTATTTTTCTGTCAAGATCTTGAGGAAATATTGATGGGTCTTTGTGTTTAAATCTGGTAAACACAAGAAGGTTGAAGACTATTCCCAGTTTTTGTCTTATCTTTAACCCAAAATTTGAACTTTCAAAAGAATTCTATGAATGTAGAATTATTTTAATTCAATATTCATAATTTCTTGTTAATTGGTAATCTCAATGTTTTCTTGAACAGAGAGTTATGTGTAAAAGAAGATAATTATCCTTTGTCCCATCTTCTTTTTCTCTCTGATAGAGTGCAAGTTTAAAATTACTTTTACTTTAGCACTTGACTTTATTTTTCTTGAGTCCCATAATTCTTTTTCTTTCACTTTATTCACTTTTCCTGCACTTTCTTTCTCCACACGTATCTATACTTTCTTCAAGGTTCCATGGCACTACTTTCTCTCTCTAAAATCATGAGAGCTACACAAAAAATTTAGAGTGTTTACAGGTTATTCTTGAAGACGTTCGTGTGAAAGAACTCAGAAATGAAGTAAACGAGACTGCAGCTTGTACTTCACACATCAGTCTTTCTGTCCGTTCTCGATCGAAAGACAGTGATGCAGGTTATGGGGACTCGATGATTCTCGGGTTAATGGTCCAAGAAGTCGGTCACAACTAGGGTACGTAACATACCCAGTTAAGAAGAAGGCAACGATGACTGTTCTGGGTATAACCATGATGGTAATATTGATGGTTACCACTGGTTCCACAATAGGATTTGCATCAAGAAGAAAGCTATGGCTAGTCATCTGAGGTAGGGTCTTAATCAGTGTTAATCTTTTGATCCATTGTTACCAAAGAAACAAAAGTTGCAAATGACAGCTCATTAAAAGGGTTTTGTATTCTTCCAACAAAGACAAAAACATGAGCTGCAACTTTATTTTTTTTTACGTGTGGAGATGATCAACTTTTGAATGAAGACAAAAAAATATGTTGCAAGTTATAGTACATGTACTGTAACGAAACAGCTGTCCCCTATTCTCCTTCTTCATCCGGTAAAACCCTAAAACCCTCAACTGGAAAAATCACCCCAACCGGAAGTTCAGGATCGAACGGAAGTCATCTCGACCTCAGTATTCGGTCCAACTATAACCGGAAAAATCCTCACCGGTTTTGTCTCAACTTCGAGCGAAAACTTCAACCAGAAAAATAGAAGGTTCCGGCTCAACTCATGTTTAACCGGAATTCGACAAGTTCAACTGGAAACATCTTCAAGCGGAAATCTCATTTCAACCGGAAGAGCCAGATTCGCCTCAACTCCGTTCCGTTTGAATATCACGCGGAAAGTTCAACCGGAGAACACTTCAACCGGAAAAACCTACTTCAACTAGAAGTTAGAAAATCAACCGGAAATCATTCTCGTTCGACCGTAAAAGCTTCTGACGTGGCTAAGGTTGCCGGAGTTCGCTTCAGATAAAGAAACGGTATGCCGGAACCAGCCGAAGACCGCCGGAAAAACGTGTTGTAATCGGAAAAACTCCAACAACCGTTTCTGTTCTGGTTTTGATTGTCGTTGAAGCCTTAGTCGCCGGAATTTGCCTCAAACTGCCGGAGTTCTCTTCTGATCCGATTTAACCTGCCGGAACTCGCCTCAGATCGCCGGAGAACGTATCTGTTCAGGTCAGTCTTTTCGGTATGACATAAATCGATCGGGTTATGATGGTTTGATCGAGATATAGTTTCGGTTCCGCCAACTTACGATCGGATGCTACTGATCACAAATTAGGTTAATTATTGTTGAGGTTTATCAAAGAAGTTTCTAAATGGATTTTCGATTACGGATTCGGGTCCGGATAATTATTATTGTTGTCAACACAAAGTGGTAACCGCTTGCAGCCGTGAAGGATCCGTATCTACCTAGCTGAATCATTCTAACAGATTTGTAGCCATCATTTAAACCCAGCTTCTATTGGATACATCAGGTATAACTAAACTATGTTTTCATATCAACTAGCTTCAATATGACAGACGTGTTATGAAGTCAAGACGATTTGGAAATTGTGCACAAGTTTTGTTTCATCTGAGAAGAATTACGGGGTTTGCTACTGTTAGACTATTGAAATTCATGGGTTTGATATTGCAAGGCTGATTAATTGGGTATATGCCACATTGATGTGTTTTGATTACAACAGAACATGCTTATTTATTTTGTTATGGGTTGAAAAAGTCTAGGGGGAGAAGATGTGATGAATTATGATGAGACTTTTCACAACGGTTTTAGCAAAAGAAAGCAACATGAATTTTAATCTTCGAAGCGTCCTCAAGCCATAACAGTTGCGTCAATGCCATTTTGGTAAAAATCGTAGGCAAGATTATTAGCACAAAAAGAAGTGGTTTATCTATGTGCAAAGCATTGGTTTGGTATTCGGCCAAGTATTTCAAGACGGTTGAATTGTGGAGTTAATTCTCGAGTTTTTCATAGATCCTTTATCTTGTTTACTTTCAACAATATTGGTACCTTGAGTTATGACTCAGTCCTCAAGTAGCTTGCCATTGTGTTGAAGTTTGTAAACACCCTATGCATTACAGCGTATGGTTTGGGGCTAGAAGAATGTTTATTGTAGGGGGAGCTTCACAAAGGAGAATTGAAGAACAAAAGATTTGAAACTACATGAAGATTTTCTTGAAGTCAAGATGCAAGAATACAAAGAACCAATGTCACAAGTGTTGAGTATACCATCTACCAAATAGGGGGAGATTGTTGGGAATCTAGATACCGAGCCAACATGACTTGGATAGATGTGATCAATACTTAACGACCACTTAACATTTACCGTCCCGACAACACGGTGAAGAACATGACAACTCAAGACACAAGACTCAACTAAAGAAAAGGCTCTAGTGAATATTATTTATTGTTTAAATATTGTCACTAGTTGGTAGTTTACTATTATGCCCTTAGTGAGTTTGTATTATATATAGTAAGTCATTCTCATGTGAAAGACTTGATGATGTATGTATGAATGTAGAGAGAGAATTAGTCATGGTTATTTAAAGCTTGTCAAGGGTTCATGAACTCACCTAGTAAGTTTATGATACCCGGGAATGCGTGGGGTAGGTAAAATGTAATCTTTCGGTTATCTTTAGTTATCTATCATTCCACCTTGTTTATCTATCTATCTTGTTCTTCATCTACCATGTTTATACTAGCTTTGCTCATCATCATCATCACATCTCAAACACCATCGTGTTCATATCCGGGTGTTCATTTGTTTCTACAAAAACGAGCTACACAAAGACTCGATCCGCTTCCGCAACCAAGGTATTTGCCCACCACCTCGGTTTTTCAACTTTGCCGTATAAAAACGCACTCTTAACATCCATTTGGAAGACCTTGAATCCACGATGTGCTGCAAATGCCAAAAATATACGTATCGCTTCAATTCTGGCAACCGGTGCATAACCAAACGGGCTTTGTTACGGACTATCACTCCACGATCATCTCTTTTACACTTGTAAACCCACTTTATGCCGCATGGTTCTTTACTACCAACTGGTAAGTTCTAGATGCCACACGCTAAGCTTTTGGAATTGCAACAACTCTTCTTGCATCGCTTCCACCCAAAAACAAGTTTGATTTTCAAAGTATACAACAGAGGGTTACGTAGAACGTAACTCTGGTTTGACTAAAATCAGAAATTTGACCCATTAAATGGAGTTTTTACAGAGATTCAAGCATGACAATGGAATCCTTGAGTGATTTCTACCAAGAATCAACTCAATGTTCTAGCAAAACAACCAAGATTGATAACTCAAATGATGGATTTCTTCATTTTGAGACAAGAACTCAAACTTGAAGATTTGGCTCTGATACCAATTGTCAGGACCGATTTCTAGCCAAAGATCATCATTTGATTCACCACACGAGTGCAGAAATCACGTGTGATGATCATCCTTGGTTGGATCAGCAACATTGCCTTGCCATGGTTTGAAGAAATCTCTGAAACTCAAAAACACACCAAAAACACACACACACAAACACACAGTGCTCCTCAGGAGGTTCTCTCAAGGCTTGTCTAGGGTTTCCTAAGAATTCCTATTTATACCCTATGAGGAGCACAAGTGTCTATGCACAGAATACAAGGAGAATCACACATCACATCAAGGAATCATTAAATTCGTCTAACACTTATTGTCAGATCGTTAGTCACAAGAAGCTGATCGTTAAGTTGCCCAGGTCAGATCACTAGCCACATGTGAACACATAGCCAGGTCATTAAGAACAATATGTCTGATCGTTAAGGCTCCTTCAGAATAGCCAGGTCATTAAACACACTACAGGCAAGTCTTTAAGGTTTCACCAGATCGATAGACTGGTTCTTCAGATCGTTAAAGCTAAACGATCAGGGCAAGCCGTTAAGACATGCGAGGAAAGTCGTTAGAAGGCATATCATTACTAGACATTTGAGGAGGCTAGTCGTTAAGAAGAACAATGTCAGATCGTTAGACATATTCTGCATGCAAGTCGTTAAGGCCAATGTACTCAAGTCGTTAAGACCTTTGTCAGGCAGATCGTTAAGCACAACTAGGGTCAGATCGTTAAGAGTAGTTGGGCCTGATCGTTAAGCACAACTCAAGCATGAAAATATTCTAAGTGTTGAACATCCAAACAAACATACAATCACAAGATCAACACAAATGTAATTCAAGCTGAACCAACATAAGATAATAAACAAGCATTCAAAGTAAATATTCAAAGTTCAACATTAACTAAGTTATTACAAATCAAAATGTTCAAATACATAAATAGCAAAATACATGTTGGTTCCCCAGCTTTACCTTTGATCTTGTTCTTGGGTTCGTGTGTTCGTGTTATCACCAACCTCCAGGTTCCAACAATCAGGAACTTCTTTGCTCTTCCAATGGGATGCAAATTAGCAATCATCCATTTGAGGAGTTGGTGTGAAAGATTGAACCCCTCACCGGTGACAAACCCATGTAGAGCACATGCAGTTTCTTTAACAAAATCATCGGGAGCTGCCTGTCTATGTCCAAAAGTAGAAATGAAGAAGCTGATTATGAACCTCCAGTTGATCGGGAATAAGGTTTTGTGAATTTTGTTGCCGACATCTGGGAGAAAGACACCAAAATATCCCATTCTTGTGATTGTTGACTGCCATTGAGTGTTTGTGAAAGTCTTGGGCTTGTCAGCATCTTGTAAGTTCAGGACCGTTCTGATCTTCTCCTCAGTGATCTCAATATCAATGTTCTGGATCCTTGACCTTATAATATCTGAACCATCATCAAGCTCTGCAGATTGAGCATTGTTCTAAAATGCTTCAATAATACCCTTGTAGTTGACAGGATTGATCTGCATAGCTGTTTCCCATGTTGATTGTTGAAGTAAGGCAATGGCCTGCTCATCATCACCTTCCCAGTTTTTGTTAAACACGCACCCGCCGTTGTGCAAACGACCAAACTCTAAAGCTTCAACAGCTTGTCTGGGAGGCATCTGCACATATAGAATTAAAGGATTATATCTAAGTTGACACTAGATGAATGTCATGTCACACTAGACTCGTGATAGTGACAGAGCTTTTCATATTAGAACCAATGACATAAACCAACTCACATAGTGCATATACTCCAAAAAATGATCACATGCAACCGGAATATCATGATTAACAAAGGTAAGTATCATAGGAAGTAAACAATTTGTGTGTGTTAAATTTAAAATCTAGAAAATAAGGAGCCAGATCTAAATCTTCAGAAATTTTGACTTAAATGAAAGTTTGCATAAAAACTGTAAATGACCCAAAACTTAGACTGAACCAACCAAATTTGACTTGTTGTTAGGTCAAAGAGGAATTATTAAAAATTCGACTATCGAGTCTCAACAACAGTCAGAGACATCAAATATAGGAGGTTTTGGCAATCTGGGATAAAAAACCAAATGACTTTATGTTTAAACAGCATACTGTGAGGTTTTGTGATCCTCAAGTCAGTTCAGGGAAAGTCACATTGGGACTTGGTTCCACCCGAGCTAGTGAACTCCTTGATTTGGTGTCTTATGATTAGGACAAGGATCAACTAAGTTAAAATCAACCCTTTTAGGTTTAGGACAGGGATGTTAGGATGTAACAAGTCTATCCCATTTAAAAAGCCAATTTGATGCATGTAATGAGTTTCACACTTACTTGTCAAACTATCAGAACAATCCTAGTATATCAGAAATTCAAATACTGATCTAAAGGTATGAGGAATTGACTCAGAGTACGCTAAGCAGAAGAACAAGTCCGCTAGAACTCATTAAGTTCGCTAAATAGAGAACAAGTACGCTAGGAACTAAAACAAGTTCGCTAAGCAGGGAAACAAGTTCGCTAGGAACAAAACAAGTCCGCTAAGCAGGCTTGAAGTATGCTAAGGACTGAATCAAGTCCGCTAAGACCAGCAGGATCTCACATGCAGATTCACAACACTTAGAGTTGACTACAAAGTGTATAAATCACATATTAACATCAACAAGGATTGTCTAGAAGTAACAGAGTTAAATTAACATCTATAAAACATGCAAGAGGTCCTAATGGGTCAAGTGTTCCAATTTGTTCATTTAAAGGACAAAATGTGATAATTTATGCTTTAACAGATGATATGGTGTCTTTACATGTCAAATTCAATCCTAACATACAAATATAAGCACATATGGATTAAACAGAACATAACCAAGTCACCAAATTCACATTCAAGCAAAGATAGTCACATAAGTCTCATAGAAACAATTCCATGCCAGATTTGACTTATTAAAGTCAAAATGACCAAATAAGTGCTTAATCAGAGCTTAAATACCTAAGATAGTTCATATGAACCTTAGAGGTGTCATCGATCACATCCTTTGTAGATATGCTCTTAATAAATCACAAAGATGGTCAAATTAACTTAGATAGGTCAAGATAGTCAATTAGATCTAACTTTGTGTTAAATGTTGTTCAAGATCCTTTCACCTGAGTTATTGACTAGTTTCAGACCCATATGGATCATTAACCAGACTAAACCACCAATGCTAGGCTCAATTAGATGTCAATTTACACAAAGAAAGACTTATATGCACATAAGAATGAAACAAGGTGATGCACTACCTGATTAACATGAATGCTTGTATTGAGAAACACATACCTTTGTGAAGATCTATGGGTGACTAAGATCTAATCTAAGATGCAGTGAGTTATCAATTGACTCAGTGAATAATCTGATGGGATCAAGCAATTTATATTAGATATCAGGTAGGCTTCAAATAAAACAATTAAAAATAAAGGTTTGCCCCTGTGTAGCCAATTTTGAGTTTTGACTCAAATTGCCAAAGTTTAAAGCAACATACCTCTTTGAGGATCTAATTTGTGTTAAGATCACTATGAAGAGATGCAATGATCTTGATCAAAATCACAACAGTAACAGTTTCTTTAACTTGAGCACAAGTGAATTAGGATCAAGTAAAGAATCGATTCGAATCTGTTCAATCAACAAATTATTACATCAGAACCCTAAAACATACACAATCGCACCATACGGCTTATGAACATCACCAAAACCGAAATCAACCTAAATATTGAGGGGAGTCGAACTGTGGATGCAAGAAGAGTGAGTGAATCAAGCCTAAATGCATTGAAAGTGACAGATTCGAGAGTGAATGGAGGGATTTCGATCGAACAGTGAGAATTTCTCGTCGCCGGTTCGAGAGTATCAGAAGCGGGTGTGTGATTTTGAAAAAGTGAATGAGAAAAGTGACTAAGTCCCCCTTTTATAGTGTTAGGTTTAGCGAACTTAGTAATATCTAAGCTTTTAAACAAGTTCGCTAAGAAATGTCTCCAAGTCCGCTAAGAGTGAGACAAGTTCGCTAAAGTGAGACTTTTAAAACAAGTTCGCTAAGGCCTTGAAGAAGTACGCTAAGCCTAAGAGAAGTACGCTAAGGCCAGGAAGTTCGCTAGGCACAAAAGAAGTTCGCTAAGCCTAAAGAAGTTCGCTAAGCCTAAGGAAGTTCGCTAAGGCAAAAAACAAGTACGCTAAGGCCAAACTGGAACTTGTGAATGCAAAAATTTTCTAAGTAAAAAAGAAATCCGCTAAGGTATAAACAAGTTCGCTAAGAAACAGTTTAACCTCAGTAGACTTTAATGCAAGTAGAGAAGTTCGCTAAGGCAAAAACCTTCTTAGCGGACTTCTCAACACTTAAATAAAAATAAAAACACAGGAGAAGTTCGCTAAAGGCAAACAAGTTATTAAACCTATTGAACATTCTTTAGCGGACTTGCCTCAGTCAGAAGTTCGCTAAGGCAAATAGCAAGTCCGCTAAGAGCAGAATTGAAAGATAAAGGTAAAAAATTTCTAAGTCTTAAAAATTTTCAACATGTCCAAAAACTAAAGAAAGAAATGCATGCCTGCTACCAGTAACCTACCAGGAAGATAAATTTTGTATTAATAAGACAAGTACCTGTTAATTTCAACAAATTTGATAATGACACACCTAGTACCTAACTTTGACTTTGATTGGTCAAAAATTCCACCCAAACCCAAAATTTTCAATTTCATCCGAGTTGGGTCAATTTTCCACCCAAACTCAAGAAATCATATTCTTTTAAGTTGGTTAACTTCAAACCAATACCAAGATTGATTTTAGCACAAGTTGGTCAATTTTTCACCAAACATGGAAATTTAAGCACTTTAACTTTGAAAATACACCTATTTTTGTATGGTCGTGGCTAGACATGTTTAGAATCATACCGGTCAATTACGTGATCAATAACACTTACAATTCAAATCACCTTTCGGGTCCGGTACCCTAAGTCAGATTGTCGGTATTGTTTATCCACTTAAGCTCATACAAGGTAATTTTCAACTTATCTCATATGATGTATTTATCATTTTTTCTGTCCAGTTCAGAGAAATATTTTGTGTGGTCCTAATTAGGTTGGAAGTTAACAGTATTCTACCAATCATCAAATAGCTTTTCAGATTCAATCACACTTTTAAAAGTAATCTTTCTCCCTTTTCTTTAGTGTTAAGTGACTTATTTCATAGATATAGTCATGAAATCATGATAACCCTTCTTTCATGACTATAGATGAATGAATTTTGGCGGGGTGAAAGCGTCAAGGTCGGAGTCTCCTCAACAAATGACCTCTCACTTTATTTGATGGAATTTATGTAGCGTAAGAACACAAGGTCAGTGATTTTTCACAACAGATGTGTCTCAGCTTTATTTATGGATGAGACTCAAGGTCAGAGTTTCCTCAGCAAATGAGTCTCATGTGTTGGTTTAAAATAAGTCAACTTAATACTGAAGTAACAAAGGATGTGTGATTAGAGTTTTCTTACTAGTACTATCGAGAAGGGCAAATTTAAAGAATATGCCACCGTTTAAACTTCCAAGGTCCATATTTCTCAATGAAATTAATGTGTAATCACAGAGACTTGTTTACTTCTCAGTATGTTGAGCCTACGAACACATCAGATGATAGAGTTACCGATCGATTGGATCATGTCCTATGGTTAGATCTACAAGACCAGAATAATATCATGTTCCTTACATTTTGTCCGACCACAGACCAAAGATTTTGATTTTTCTTTGTATTTGACATGTGTTTAAAAACACTTAATGAATTACAAAAATAAACTCTATTTTTGTTGTTTTTGTCAAATTTTCAATGTTTATGGTTTATCTTCCACGTTGCAGGCACGACGGACTGACACAAAAACAGAAATAAACAAGAAAAATCTTTTTGATCTTTTAAAAGAGACTTGACACAAGACAACCACAAAAAAAAAGTGTTTAGGTCAAATCAAGGTCAGACAAACCTGAAAAAATGACTCAAGGAGTCAAAAGAGTAAAAGACCTGAAAAATTTAAAGATAAGATTATAAACAAAATCAAACAAGCATAAAGAGAAAATAGATAACACTCCTAAGTTACTAAACCTATGAAGTCAAGATACTAACATACAAGGGAATGGAGAAGGTTCAATCATAATTAATCATGCCTACAACACTAATCAGAAAGTTAAACCTAGACGTATCAAATGGCTTAGTGAAAAGGTCTGCTAACTGATCATCTGTATTAACATGGACTAAAGTGACTAGTTTCTTCTCGGCACAGTCCCTAATGAAATGGTACCTAATCTCAATATGCTTAGTCTTAGAATGCTGAATGGGATTTTAACAATTTAAACAACAGCAGTATTATCTATATGAATAGGGGTACCCATGATATTCAAACCATAATCCAGCAGCTGATTCTGAATCCAGAGCACTTGAGAGCAGTAGGAGGCAGCAACAATGTACTTCGCTTCAGCCATTGAGACTGACACTGTTGTCTGCTTCTTGCATTGCCATGAGACCAGACAGTTCCCTAAAAACTAAGCTCCTCCCGTCGTAGACTTACGATTGATTTCACAACCGGCGTAGTCACTATCTGAGAAGGCTCGAAGGTCAAAGAGCGGATCTTTAGGATACCAAAGTCCTCTGTTTGGATTGGACTTCAAGTGCCGGAAAATCCTCTTCACAGCCATTAAGTGCGATTCTTTTGGCTTACTCTGGAAACAGGAACATAGGCAGACTCCAAACATGATGTCGGGACGACTTGTTATCAGATACATGAGAGAGCCAATCATAGAACTGTATAGGTGCTCATCTACACAAACACCCTCCGGATCTTGATTCAACTTGTGGCGAGTGACGACGGGCGTAGAGAAGCCTTTAGAATCTTGAAACCCAAACTTCTTCAGGATCTCTTTCACATATTTCCCTTGGCTGATAAGAATGCCATCAGGTTTCTGTTTCACTTGAATTCCAAGGAAAAATGTCAACTCTTCCAGTGCACTCATTTCAAATTTCTTCTTCATTAACTCCTCAAATGCATGGCATAGGCCGATGTTGGTTGAGCCAAAGATGATGTCATCGACATACACTTGCACTAACAGCAAATCTTCACCAACATGTCGAATGAATAGTTTCTGATCGATTACCCCTCACTTGTAGCCATTTGATAGTAGATATGTCGATAACGTCTCGTACCACTTCCTTGGGGCTTGGTGTAGACCATAGAGGGCCTTATCCAGTTTGTAACATTTCTTAGGGAAAGATTTGTCAACAAACCCCGGAGGTTGTTCTACAAACACGTCTTCATCAAGCTCTCCGTAGAGGAACGCGGTCTTCACATCAAGTTGATAAACAGTGATGTTCATTGATGCGGCATATGCCAGGAAGATCCGTATTGCTTCAAGACGAGCGACATGCCCCGTAGATGTCTTCGTAATCAATGCCGTCAACTTGCATGTACCCCTTCACAACTAAGCGGGCTTTATTTCTGATAATAATGCCACAGTCGTCTCTTTTGTTTTTGAAAATCCATTTGACAGGAACATGCTTTATACCCAGAGGAGGATCTACCAAATGCCAGACATTGAGCAATTTGAATTGCAGTAACTCCGTTTGCATGGCATCAATCCAGTTATCATTTAAAAGGGCAGCAGCAACAGTGGGAGGCTCTTCTTGTGAAATGAAGCATGAATAATAATATGTGTTCAATTCCTTTGACTGACTCCGAGTGAGACGTTTGTCAACCGGCCCAATGATCTGATTCGTAGGATGTATCTTGTGAATTCGAGTCTCTTTAACAGCAGGAGCTGGAATAGACGAGTCCAGATTACCAATTTGCAGGTCATCGCCAGGAGTCTCTCTGGTATCAATCTCTGTTACGTCATCTGAGTCAGAATCATGCGCAATAGCATCAATTTCAACAGTGTTGTCTGCCTTGGTTGTTGCTTATGTAGGTTCTTATTCCACAATTACAGGTTCATCAATCTGAATGGTGGGCTTTTCAGGTGCTGAAGTAGAAGTTGAAGTGCCATTACCATCACTTGAAGGTGTTGATTGATTTTCCCTTAATAACTCCGTAGGATCAACTGAATAAATGGTATCCAGGATCGAAGAAGTAATAGGAGCAAGAATATCAACGATAGGATTGGCAGCTTCATTTCCTTGATTAACAGCAGCAGAAGAAGTACCTACAAGATCAGATTGAAACACATTAAAAGTTGAAGAAAACGACTCAAGGTCATACATACTATCCGGAGTAGGATCTCTAGTGTTCAAAGTATGCTCATTACAAGTAACGTTGCACGACTCAATAACAACTTGAGTTATTCTGTTGAACAATCGATAGGCCGCTGAGGTCATCGAGTATCCAACAAAATAACCATCATCTGCCCGAGGAGCAAATTTGGTTAACTGATCCGTCTGAATTAAAACAGTACAAGCGCATCCGAACTGCTTTAATCGTTTTAAGTTTGGTTTCACTTTGGAAACTAGTTCGAATGGCGTCTTGTCAGCATGTTTGACCAAGAGTGTTCTGTTCAGAATATAGCAGGCTGTGTTGACAGCTTCTGCCCAAAAAAGAAAATTTCAAGTTAGAATCAGCAAGCATTGTTCTGGCAGCTTCGATGATAGTTCTATTCTTCCGTTCAGCCACTCCATTTTGTTGCGGTGTATACGGTGAACTGAACTATCGAGTTATGCCTTTTTCATTACAAAATGCGTCAAATGTCTGATTCTTGAATTCAGACCCATTGTCTGATCTAATGATTCTAACCCGCTCTTTGTATCCGTTCTCGATACGTGTGACAAAATCCTTCAAGATCTCAGCTGTTTGAGACTTCTCTTTCAGGAAAACACCCATGAGTATCTGGAGTAGTCGTCAGTGATAACCAAGAAGTGTGACTTTCCCCTTAAACTCTTGATGCTTACAGGCCCGAAAAGGTCAAGATGGAGTTGTTGAAGTATTGTTGTCGTTCTACCCGGTGGCTTTGGCTTGTGAGACGTCTTGTGTTGTTTACCCTTCAGACATGCCACATAATTGTCGATGTGGATGAATTCCTTCTCCAGCACACCGTCAACGTGTTTCCCCCTAACAAGGCGGTTCATGTTCCGAAAGTTCACATGCCCCATCCGCCTATGCCATAATGTAGAGTCATATTTTGATGCCTTAGCCAAGAAGCATGCTAAGGAGCCAGTCAGCCTTGCAGCAGACATATCCAGAGCATACATGTTCCCTTTCCGTTTTGCTCGAAATAGAATCTGATCTTCGGGAATCCTGATGAAGCCAAGCTTCAGAATATAACATTCACGATCATCAAAGAACATTGGCATTTTGTTGTCGCAGATTTGTGAGACACTAAGCAGGTTGAACTTCATATTAGACACCAAATTCGCTTTGTCAAATGAAATTTCATCATTAGTCAAGAGACCGTTTCCTATTATTCTTCCACCCGAACATCACCTCCAAAGGAAACAGGGCCACCGTGTGATATTGTTTCGACATCATACAGCAGGTCCTTGTTCCCTGTCATGTGCCTGGAACAACCACTATCTAAGTACCACGTATTGGCAGCACTCTGGGCCAGTCCCTGCACATGAAAAAGAAAGTGATTAGTTTTGAGATGGACCCGGGCCAGATTGACCTGGGACCTTCTTCTTGGGTTCCTTTTTTGTAGGTGGAGCATTTGGTGCTAGAACCACAGCAGGAGGAGTTGGTGAAGATGTAACACTTGGTCGAGGAGCCCCTGCTGGTTGTTGAACCATTATAGACCTAGGCATAAGAGCAGACCTTGGTCGAGGTGTCCAAGATCTTATAGGAACATGACTTGGTGCAGACATTCCCACTGGTTGTTGAACTGGTGGCCCTAAAGCTTTTACCTTCCTTCCCAAACCATGAGGGACATACTATGCTTGGTTAGGAATATAGAGTTGATTTGGGTAAGACTGCTGAAACATGGTGTCAGGTTGTTGAACCATGTAGTCCTCACCATAATTCCCATAATACATTGGGGCCAATTGACTTCCTTGCGGGTAGTAATGAACATGAGGTAATGGGGTGTTGTCATAGGCAGGATAACCCGTGTTGTATGCACATACCCTTGCATCATGGTGTAGATTCCCACAAACTGTACAACCCAAGGTCTCAACCGTTCCACTAGGGTCAACCACAAGAGGTAGTTCATCAACTTGGGGAGCCGTTGGTTGTGGCTCATTGGATGTACCACATTCATCCTTTTCTGTTTCAGTGACCGTCTTCTTCTTCCTCCTTCTGGTTTGTTTCTTTTTCTTGGGGGTGTTCTTAGTTTCAGTAGCATCAACGGTTATAGCATCTAGCTCGACCACAGTGGGCTGATCTTCAACACTTGATTGACCAGTTAAAACAGGTTCATTTTGAGGTCTCTTCTTCTTAGAATCACTTGTCTTGAATAGAACCATAGTGGATTTTCCAGCAACATTGGGAGCAGTGCTAACAGATGTATCAGTTGGCTCAACAAACACGGATGCAGAAGTTGCTTGAGCAGGCATCGTTGGAGCATTTGGTTGTGCAACAGGAACAGTGATCACCTTACCATCGGTGATTGTAAGACCAGCTTGTGTGTGCATAACAGTCTTACCATATTTTAAGGCCATTTCGGCAAAAGCACGACTAAACTCATCATCATCGATGTCCTGCTGAATCACAAGTTTCTCATTTGCAACCTTCTTCTTTGGCTTGCGCCTTCGAGTGGTTTTAGTTCTTTTAGCAATTTCATTTGTGTTAAAAACATCATAGTTTTCATCAAATAAAATTGATTGAGCCTCTGATGTGTTTTGAGTACACAAATTGAGAAACTCGGTTTTAGCAACCTTTTGCACATATGCTTCAGAGATACTAGTCTTGACATAATTTAAAGAAATTGCATCAAAATCTCAAAATTTTAG